>OENT01002554.1:0-20594 GCA_900239685.1 Rotaria macrura
AGGAAAATACCAATGGGTCGATATCAAGTCTGATGCGCCTCGGTCCTGTTTACTGGTGGATTTCTTTTCCGGAAAACCCACCTCTTTGCTTAAGAAATCAATTGGTTATTATTAAACATAATGCGAAACAGAAAAGCATTGATCAAGTTGTGGTTCATTAAAAGAATTGTTACAGTCACGTAATTCAACAATCGGCAGTAAAACCTCTTTGTACGGATACCTCCTTACTGAGGGTAATGGCCGTTCCCGAACAGGTTTTGCTGTGAATAAACCTTTCAAGTGTGGACATTATTTTCTGATTCCGTCTTTATTAGAAAAAGTTATGAACGTAGACATCATCGCCTTATTTCATGGCATCGTTGGTGTTGTGGCAAAAATCGAAAACGAAAATTTGCATGTAACAATATTGAAATTTCTCATGCCGAAGGTTAAATCTTGTCTTCTAGACTTTTTTCTCTCGACATCCAATATCTATCGTTTCGTCTTCTACAATAAATATAATCCGTTTGCAAACGTTTCGAAAGCATTGATTTTCTTATTTAGTGTATTTTAACAATAAATTTTATAACAGAATAAAACGACAATTGTATATCTCTTTTTCTTCATTTTTGGATTCTTTTATTACTGATAAGATATAAAATAAATTTCAACTCATCTCGTTTAATATTATCGTCTCGTCCCTTCTTCTGTATCAGCAATAAAGAATGAAAAATGAAGAAAACGAAAAATACAATTGTCGTTTTGTTCTATGATAAAATTTATTGTTAAAATACACTCAATAAGAAAGTCAATGCTTTCGAAACGTTTGTAGAATAATTAATTTTTGTTAAATGATAATAAGAAAATATAAATTACTGTAGAATAGTAATTGAAATTGAAATAACGATTCTAACGTCCTTACAAATGAACACAAAAGAAAAAGTTGAAACACTCAATTTCCTCTTGAACAGAGCCGCACGTAAAAGTGTGCACTGTATAAATTAACAAGTCAAATATCCTTCAATAGAAAAATAATTAAGAGAGCATAGTTCAGAAAGTACAAAAGAAAGAAACAAGTTCAATTATTCGTGTACACATGCATTGACAATAATTCATAATTTGTCTCAGTTAACACTCAAGCTTAAGATAATTTAAATTTATTACGATTAGAAAGTGTATAAAAGAAATTTTCTTAGGATCATTTTCAAAAATCAATCGCCGAAATCAAAAGAGTTTTCATGTATTTAGTAGAAAATTTAACCTCTACATGTTTTCATACAATATAAACTCGAGAAATAACGTCGTATATAGATTGTAGCCACCGTAAAATTGATTTGAAAACAAAAGATCGAAAACCTACTAAAAGTAGACACCTCCGTATTGTGAACATTTTCAAAAGTTCCTTGGGTATTCACTATAGAAAGTTTTTACTGTATGTGATTAAAAGATCAGTATATATTACGATATGTCCATGCCCATGAAAGTTCATCTTTCCATCACAAAATAAAAACAAATTATTAAAATTAAAATCATTTTCAACTGAGAAATACTCACGACATACAATGATAACTCAATAAACTAGGTTTAAGTTTAGTTCTGTTTATTTTATTTTTTTTGAAGTCTTGAATTTTCTCAGTCAACTGTGTATTTTCTGCAATAGTATATTTATAAGCTTAGAATTAGATCCATACACGAAATATTCTAGAATATTTGCCAGAAATTCATTTTATTTTATAAAATGTTACTTTTTGAATGATACAATTTCTATTTTGATACATAATATGCGAAATGATGAATTCCGATGAAATCCTCATAATGCTGTGTGAAAAAATTAAAGAAAGTTGATATTAAATTAATTTCTGATCCGTATCATTGTATAGCAATGTTTTTACAATATATCTCTAAAAACTTTGATATGTATCTGTCTGTAGAAAAGTATATTTCATAGAAAAAAAGAAAATAGGTTTTGACATACAGATCCGAGTTTTTTCTAGGTTTTACTTGAAATTTTCATTGTAGATATGAACTAAATTGTACGATTGATTGAAACAGTCTTTTTGTTTTCAAATTCATGGTTTAACTAGGTCACTTTGAAATTCGTATCAATCGATCAAAACTTATGGTGAAATCTAAATTATCAACTGTATGTAATTTTCAATAGAGGTAATTTTTCAATAAGATTTAATTTGACATCAACCCAGCATGAAGCTCACTTCAAGTGTTGATTATCAAATCAATGCTGAAGAATGTAGAAGACTTCTGAATTGATGAATCGTATTACAGTAAACCATTCAATACAGTATCAACTTATTCAAATTTATTCTCCTGATTTACAAATGAACGAAGACATATAGTATTTCTGATTCGTTTCTTTTTGCCACAAGCATATATTGAATGAATAAAGAAAAAGTAATGAAATGAGAAAACACACAAGAAAAAAAAAATAAGTTATCTTCAAGCACATTTGTAACCATGAACATAATATAATAAAAACAAACACGAACATCAAGTACAGCGTATAAGGATGAAAAAAAAGAACGTACACATAAGGCAGATAAATATTTTGTTTGAACTATTGTTTTCTTTTGTTACATATATATAGGCATCGATCGCCTTTTCTGTGTATTAAACAAACTGATGTGCATGTCAAATTAAAAAAAGAGACAAAGACAGAGAGAGCGAACCAAGAAAAACAATAATTCAAGTACACATATACAAGACATGAAATGGAAGACATTGAACCACACATAAAAGACAAAAGGAGAATTTTGGAATGGAATCTACTAAGTAGATTAGTTTGTTAATCGAGAAAAAGAAGCGAAGAAGAAAAAAAACTAAAAGTAAATATAATTATTATACAGTCTGTAATGCTGAGCAAAGTGTTGTAGGAATTGAATTTGATGTTCGAAGTGACGCACATAACGATGAGGTTGATGAACTTGAAAATGTCGGCGAAGAATTCGATGATGAAAGTGGTGATGATGTTGCTTGTGGTATAGGCATAGCTGCTGATGTCATTGACTGATTTGATGTTAATCCTTCGAAATGACGAAATATCAATGCAACATAATACATAACACGTTCCCAATCAGGCCATTCCGATGAACACATTTCTTCAATATCCTTGAATAGAGAACAAAAGAAATCATATAGAAACAAAAGAGAAATCATATTATTCTTTTACCAATATTGTTACGATTCCAACACTACTTGCAACATCGAAAGCAATTTCAAAACGTTTTTTCTATTGAATAAAATTATTCAAATGAAAAACTAATATAGATTACGAATATTGATTTTTAATTTCTTACTTTTGATTCATTTTTTATTACTTCAAGATCGATACGATCAGGTAAATAAGAATGTAATAATGAACAAAATGCAATACCATCTGTCCATGAGTTTGAAAAATTTGTTATTGGTATTCCCTATGAAATTCATTTCAAAACGAAAAAACTAACATTGAATGATATTGTTCAAGAGAAATCTTTAATTCTTACATAATTTGCTAGTTTTTCACCACACCATCTTAATAGAGCATCACGTTTACAAACACTTCCAGGCATACGAGCAAAGACAGCTTCAACTATTGATTTCATCTCGTCATATTGTTCACTAGAAATATGATTTTTAAATAACATTTCTGTTCAATATAGACTATCAATCAATAGGTTTATACTTCGTAATCGATCGAAGAGATATATCTGATCGATGACTAGCATTTAAACAAGATGATGATGGTGGTGAATTATGTTTTATTGTTGTTGATAAAAGTTTAGCATCGTCCGTTGTTGTACCGGTTTGTCGATGGTGATTGTTTGTTAGGATAGCATTGGTTTCTGTACGCGTACATGGTTGTGATAAAGGTCGTTGCCTAATAGGAGATTCAATATGATTATTCAATGCATCTGTATAAAAGACAGTAAGAAGAGAACGCATGTTTGTTTGATAGGTTTTTTTGAAAAGATTGGTATTACTATTACGAGAATTAGCTTCTAATGTTCGAATCATTTCTTTGATTCTTATATGACCGAAATCTATAGATTTAATTGAAAAACAAACGATAGACAACAGAAAATTTTCTATTCAAATATTTTTACCACTAAATCCATTAGAATTTCGACTTGTAGGTGGTAATTGCATCTAAATATATAAAATCAAATATATATTTTCGTTTCGAACCCAAATATATAAATACAACTAATAGAATAGATTTGAATTCTTTCGTAATTATCAAGTCGGGGAATTCATGGTAATAGCTAGACATAAAGCGAAACAAAAGAATAGTAGACACTATTGAAATCTTCTTTCTATTGTTTTAACCTTGATCAACAGATGTCAATTTGATTTAACAAGTTAGCAAGCTCATTACTTTTCTATATTAACAATATGATTTCAATATTAATTTAAATATTATATCGATGAGAATAATAAATATATAATTTTTGACAAATGTGATTAATTTGGATTCGAATTATTTAATGTTTCATGGGTTCTTTTTCTCTACCAACACATATGGCTTTATGTCCAATCAAGGTTATTCATAATGAATGAAGATAATTTCCCTATCGGCTAGTCCTATTATCGTTTATTGATAGACGAAAAAAAATGTATCCATGAAGAAAAAAGAAATACGTGAAACAGTATGATTGCACAACTACTGATTCTGACTTGTATTCGATACTGTAACATAATCAATACAATATCAATTGATACCATAAGCGCATATCTTATTTGTACTCTTTCAATAGATAAATTATACGAGTCGTGAAACTAGACAATACTCGTCTATTCTTATGAGTCTCGACGAATATTCACTGATGTCCTTTTGAAAAGTATAAACAAAGAATCTAATCCTATTTTATCAAGAGTATTGAATATAATTATTTCTATGTTATTTACCTGTCGTCGTTGAACTTCTTTATTAATTGCTCGTTCTTGTTCAATATGTTCTGTAACACGTTTGAGATCATCTGTAGCTTTACTCAATCGATCTTCAGCATCTATGATAAAATCGAAAGGAAAAAAGGAAATAGAAATATTTTTTTGTTTCAACGTCATTTCATTTTTGAATACAATGACAAACAAAAACCATACCATGTCGCATTTCACTGGCAACTCGTACAGCAATTAGCATATCAGCTAATGTTTCATCTTTTTCAATGGTTACTAATTCAAGTTGTTTTTTAGTATCGGCCAATTTTTTTTCAACATCCTCAATTTGTGTTGATAGTAAAGAATTTTTTTCTCTATATTCAGCTATTTTTTCTTCATAATCATCTTCTTTATCGATTAAAGCTTTTTCTAATTTACGATTTTCTTCAATTAATTCACCACAACGTATGGATGCTAATGCTTTATCTTTAATCACTTCTTCAATTTTACTTTCTAATTCATTAATATGTTCTTTTAAACTATGAATTTCTTTTTCTTGTTTATCTTCAATTGTACGATAGTTTTGTTGTAATGTTTGATATTGTTTCTGTGAATATTTCAATGTTTCATCTAATGTTGCTATTTTAGTTTCGTGTTCATATCGTTGTGTGCGTAATTTTTCTTGAATATTTTGTAATTCAATATCGGATAAAGTTTTTGATTTCGTTGATTCTTCACTCTAGACATCGATGAATAAATAGTTTTATTTTTCATTATTTAAATAGAAAAATCATTTGTTATTCGTATGTTTTACTTTTTTTCGTTCCTGTTCAATTTGTAATTTTAATTTTTGATTTTCTTGTTCGAGACGTTCATAAGATTTTTTCATTTCATTGTAATCATTTGTTAAACGTTCATTTTCATCGGTCTTTTTTTCAAATTTTATTTTTGAACACAAAACATTGTCACGCATTTTAGCTGCCTCACTTTCGTAGTGTTTCAATTGATCTTCGAGTTTTTGTATACGTTCATATGTTTGTCGCTAAATAATATACAAAATATTTATTGTACACAGAAGATATTTCTCATACCTGTTGACTTAATAATTCATCTCGTTCTTCTTGAGATTCTTGTAAGAGTGATAGGAGTTTCTTTTCGTCGTTGTTATGTTCTTCTTCTAAAATAGACAAAAGATAAGCTTTTATTTTTGTATAACCTCAATCTTATGCTATGTAAGAATGGTCTCCATGAGATTTATGTGATATATGATTATTTACCATTTCTAATCATTTGCTCCAATTGTTCATTCTTTTGCTTAAGATTACGTAAGTCATTCGAACGCTCATCGACAATAAAACACAATTGATCACGGTCTTTCTTGCCGTTCGCCAATTGTTGTTCCTGCTGTTTGATTATCGCCTGCATACCACATACGCACATAAAAGAGAATAAAAAAAGCAAATGAAAGACAAAGATTAAGACTTGTAGTGTGAGTGTGTACATGATGTGAAGACAAAAGAAAAACAAAAAAAGCGAAATGAAATAAATGTTAAAAAAAGACATGTATTTCCTTGCTCGATAGTCTCACCTGACAATCAGTGAGTTCACGTAGGATTGCTTGTATTTTTTCATTTTTTGACAATGATTCATCTGTTAGCGCTTTAAGTTGTTGTTGCTGTACATGGTGATCATGTTGATTGCTTGGTAATGATGGTGTTTGAGTTTGTATTGAATTTGTTAATATACGACGTTTTGATTGTTGACTTTGTTGTGAAACACATTGTTCATCGATTAGTATTGTTGGCGCACGTTTGTTTGTTACTGGTGTTGGTCGTGCAACTGATGGATAAGATGATGTTGATACTGGTGATGTATTGTTATTATTGTTCGTATTTGTTTGTCGTTGTTTTTCATGTTTAACTTCAATTTCAATCTCACTCTTATGTCTTATTTCAGAACGACTTGTTGGTACTGAACCTGTAAAGTTCGTTGATTTAATTATAGAACTACCTGTTTCAGAATTAGTAGGATTAAGAAGTGTATTGTTTGTTGATGTATTTGAAGCTAAGAAGAAAACAAACAAAAATTAAAAACGAAAAAGATAAAAATGATACAGTTATGTTAAGTTAAATTTAGTTAATTTAACTCTATTTTTACCTTGAAACATTTGTTATCATTTATGCTTATGCTGTGAAATATTTTATCTTGTCTAGAACACTTACTCAGTTACTAAAATAAGATGCATTGATCTTTCGCCTATCTTCTTTCTATTCTCTTCTTCTTCTTCTTCTTCTTCTTGTAATTTACAACTTCAATGGTAACTCTGACCTTCCATCTCTATGAGATGACTTTTAACATGATGAAAACGATTAAATTTACACGAGATATTTTTATGATGAATCGATGAAAGATATAAAAATCAGAGAGAGAGAGAGAGAGAATATTATACTAGGTAATCGGCTAGTTTCTTTTTATTCTTATTTCGCACATGGCAGACTTTATTTTTATGATTCTCATTCTCAACTTCAATAACTTTAATATCGAAATTTTACACAGATAAAATCTTAAAAGTAATACAACGCTCGAAGCTACAGACAATCTATAATTAAAAAATCTAGGCTTAATCTATTTTTTTTTCTGTTGTATGATTTCATTGCTCTCTGTTCGATGTATAGTATTTTTTACCGTATTGTCGTTGTTGGCGTTTTATTTGATGCCATGTTACTTTAGATGGATATCTGTCACGTCTTACCGGTGCCCATTCGTATGGATGTAACGAACAATAATTGGAAATAAAAATAGAATTTTTGTTCAACATGATAACATTGGCGTTTCTTTCTTTCCGTGTTTTATTAGCCGGCTTATCTGTTGCTCTTTCAGTTTCTTTTGGGTTATGTGTTTTGGGACTAAACACATTTAATACTATTTGTCTCTATCTCAATTGTTTCAGGGTCAATCATTGATACTTTTCTTTATCATTACGTCGAATCTTACGTACTGTTGACACTTTTTCTCACTCTTTTCTTTCTTTTTTCTTTTGTTATGCGTAACAATATAAATACAAACAGATCATAATGATAAGGTCAGGACAATTATGATAGTGAATACATACGTATATCACTGTGCTCTATACATGCACACACACCATACATATTGCTACATATATGTATAGAAAAAAAGGTGTATAACGAGCCTTGATAAAACGTACAATGGGATATATACGTTTTGCTTAACAAAATATTTGTAGTAGTGACTTGCTTGGTGTCAAAAAATCACCTTCAATCTGCCTTCTATCATAGCACGTACAAAATCCGAGAGAAAAAGAAAAATCCAAGTATGTTTTGTTTCATATTACACGACTGATTATTCGCATGAGATAATGACACCAAGAAAGATAGTATAAATGAATAGTAATGTATATATGTATATGTATATACGTATATGTGTGTGGGTTGGTGTGATTCAAATTGGATCGATTTGTAATATTTTAGTTTGTTCATTTTCACACTTTTATCAATGAAATCTAACGTTTCTTTTCACATTGCAACTCAACTGAAACACATACTCGATACGTCCTTAAGTTATACGCAAGCACTTATTCGCTACCTCAATTTTACATATATATATATATATATATATAAATGACGTTGTAATGAACTAGTCCATACATTCAAGGATTTTACCTTCTGACACACTCTCCTCTTCCCGAATATCTGTGATGGTGATGCAATCGAACTAGTACGCGTAAAAATATATATATATATATACATATACATGTATAAAGAAATCGAATATGATGGAAGATTAACTAAAGACAATGTCACCAATGATTTGATATTGAATATCATTTAGATATGAGAACTCGACTTACTCGCTGGTATAGTACAACAAATGTCGGGTAGCGAAAGAAGCTGAGAATCTTCCGGTGATTGATGAGTACAGTTCAGTGATGGTGATGATGATGAACAAGATGAAGTATTTCGACGCTTTTTAATTGTTATATAGATTGTATGACAAAAAGATAAAGCATCTGTCGAATGAACAACCTTCTTCGATATAGAATCATTGTTCAGTGCAGGAAAAAAAGATGCTGAAGAAGTTGATGCTTTATTGAACGTTGACGAATTTAATAAACATGATGATGATGCGGATGATGAGTATTCTTTTCTTTTATTATTATAATAAAAGGTATTTTGTGGTTGTCGATTAAAAGTATCCATTTGACGAAGAAAATTTTTTTCTTCGTACGGTGAATAATAAGGAATTAAATTTTCATAAAACATTATTTATATATATATATATCTATATATATATATATGCGTGTTTGTCTGCGTAAGTATGAGAAGAAAGTTAATGCTAATATTTTTCTTCTCGTATTGAATAAATTTAATTCTGTTTAAGTTCAAATAATACTAATAATAATGAAGTGAGAGAAAACGTCAAGTAAAACAAAAATTAACAAAGTAAATAATAGAATAAAAGCGAAAGAAGTGAATTGTTACTGTATTTAAGTAATCAAACAATCGTCTTATCAATGATGCATTCAGACTGTCTGAATATAAATATGTATGTTGAAAATTGTACCAGTCAGAAGTCCATAGAATGTTGAAGAGGTGGTAATTTAGACAATCATGCGCGCGGGCGCGCCACCTCAAAATGCATCGTATATTTCGAAAAACGTTCGATGCACCATCAGAACGCAAAGAGAAAAAAATTGTATATATATATATACATCATATATACCAACCACTCTCTTTCTTAGTGTACCCACTAGATACATACTATGGTGAATTGAGCCTTTAATGATGTTACATAAGATAGTATAGCGAATGAAGTATAGTGCGAAAAAAAAATGAAATCAATTTTGTTTTTCTTACTGAATGAATACACACGCTGTCTTCTTTTTTTTCATGTTTCATATAATGATCAAACGACCGAAGACAAATATCGTTTTAAGAGAAAATTTTACACATCATGAATGTATATATATATATATATATATATATATATATATATATATATATATATATACATGTTATGTATGAGTACAACAGACAAAATATGAAACGTAATGATTATTATTTTTAAAAACAAAAACGAGTATTACGATGGGGAGTTTGTTTTTATTTTTCAGTCAAGTGTATCATAGTTTCTTTTTGAACCAACATATAAACCTTTCATCATTACTAACTTGACTTCTTATCATCAATTAAATATCTAATTAGTATCGAAGATAAATATACTTAAATAAACAAATCAGATCGAAGAAATTCTTCTCATTATCTAAGTTTTTATTACCTGGAGATAAATAGACGAAAAATACTGAACATGTTGATGACATTAGTTGATATATCTATGAGTATTCGAAACAGATTTTATTCGTACGTAGAAGAAGAAAAAAAAACTGACGACGAAGAAAGTCTATCACTTTAAGCTTAACAGTAATTGAAAAAAGATGAATGTGAACTCACTTTACTTAAAACCAAAGACATCTATCCTATCGTTTGTTTTCATTTTCTCATTCGTCATCGGCTTGATTGAACAAATAGACAGGTTTACTTCTCGTCTATTATATCATACATATGTGTATCAATGTACGTCGAAGAACCGACAGATTACTAGGCTAATGTATTAAGTTAGATTTACGAACCTCGATTGAGCTTCGGATGTTTCCATTTAAAATAGTACATACAGTAAGAGTTACGAGTACGATTGAACAGTATAATAAAAGGATATGATGCACATAGACAGTGAAGAGTACACAATGATAATTGATAAATAAAAGAAAAAAGAAAAGAAGACGAAAGAGAAAAAAAGCGAATGTGATCATCGGTTCATTCAAAATTGAAATGTCAGGTAGACGATGACGATACAGTATTAGTTTAAATGGGTTATGAATATCTCGTCATTTCTTTGCATGAGAGTCAAACAACAATTATAATTTGTTTTCCATATCTCTAGCATGAACATGTATGTACACAGACATATATATATATATATATATAAAGTCATGTATGAACATAAATATATACAAACATCGGCAGACACAAATCTCCTCCATTGAATTCGAAGGCTTAATGTTCTAATTGGCTACTGACGACAATATATAAAACATGAACAACTGAAGAAAAGAACAGAATTGCTAATACATCAAAACAATAACAATTAATCCGCCTTCAAACATTCGGGCCAATTATCATAGAAACAACGCTATTGCTGTGGGCAAAACAAAGGCTTTGTCTCACCAATGATAAATTAAGTACGTGTAAATGGATATTTTTTTAAATATATAGTTAATGATGATCATCAGGCAAATGCGAAAATGTTCATACGAACGTGATGAACGTCAGAAAAGTGAAATGTCATTAAACTAATGTTTACTATGTAAAATTGTATGACATGTACACCTTGTAAATGTCAACCGACCAGTCAGACAACAACTGCTATTAGTCATTTACCAAAAAAGAGAAGAAATGGTGACCGATAATGAATCATGCATATTACAATAACATTCACAAGGACACGAAAGAAACGTCAGTTTTTAATTTTTTACCTTTGTGTACAATAGTCGGTTGTGATGATGACGGCGCTGGAGAGGGTGGTGATGGAGGCGGTTTTCGAAATCGTCGAAAAAGACGCATCGTATGATATGATTATTGAAACGAAACAATACGGATTGTTGTTACTATTATCGATAGGAAAGAAAAGTTGCTGATCAGCTTTTAGTTCGATCTATATATATATACATATATATACGTACATATATGTATACGTGTAGGCTGTTTTGACGACTGCAACGAAGAGCGAAGCGATAGAGACGAAAATGCAGAAGAGAAGAGAAACGTAATGTGTGCATCTATGTACAGAATAACGAGAAGAGAAAATGGAGCAGAATTGAGGTAGAAAGCTTGTCTCTTTTTCTCTTCTCGTTTTTTCAGTTATTTGTGAGACATATAATGCACAAAACAAGGTCAGTTCAGACAACGGTTCTTGTTCGCACGTGTCCCCGATAATACAACGGTTGAATGAACGCACACGTCCTCGATTAGATACTTTTTAATGTGTTATCACATTATCGAATTCAATGAATAATCGTCTATCATTTCGAAAAATCGATATCGATTTTATTTTGAAGTATATATATATATAGTTCAAATATCTATTACATAATTGTATTCAGTGAATATATTGATATCGATTTCTTTTCTACTTCTCTCGATTAAATTGTCTTCAATTGTATAGACTAAATTTCTTGTCTATCATCTATTGAATGAACTTCCTGCTGAGTGACTCTCTTTGTCAACAAGAATAATAATCAGACATGATTTATATGCGTCTCATGTGTAGATAAGAAACAGATATGTTGATCGATGATGATTACCAATGATTTTGAATCGATTCAAAAGTTTTATGCCTGCGCTGCTCTTTTCATACATATATATATATATGTATACATATACGAAACACAAATAAGAAAACAATATTATGTCTTCAAATACACATGACTTACATTTTTGTTGTTGAGCAAATAGTTCCAATTCTTGAATACTTTTCTTTAGTAAATCATTTTCAATAAGCATTTCTTCAAGTCGAGCATTTAACATTGTTTGTAATTGCATAGCTTGTTCAATCGATTCATTCGATGGTATATTTATGCTGCAACGTTTTTTTTCAATATGTTGTCGCATTGTTTCAAGTTCATTGGTTTTTACTTGTAAATCATGTCTCAATTGATCAATTATTTGTTGAAGTGCTTGAACATTTGAATTTTCATTTGATATATCATTAATTGATGTCGGCTGTTGAGTACGTTTTATACGAAATAGACTAAAACGTCGACGTAGGACAGATGTTGAATTCACTGATATTACTGGCGATTGTATTGATTTCGTTTCAAAACCATTTAAGACCGTTTGAGATTTTTTCATCTTAGTGGATTTATTTGTTTGTTTTGGTGATTGATATTCAATATTTGATAATGACTCAGAACTTTTGCTCACTAATTTCGAAGAATTAATCGAAGAAGCTATTTGATAATAACGAGGAGATGACGATTTATTTGTTGCCATTTATATTTACGAATGAAAAATGATTTTGACCTAGAAAAGACGAAAAACGGTTAGAGAGAAAGAGTGAGAAAGCAATTAAAATAATGTATATTGACATATTTTTGTTTTTTCTTTTACAATTAAAACTGTCTAGGTGGGATAATTTCAGCGTATAAAACAAGAAAATCTCCTAAGGTTTCATCATTAGTTTTCAAAATCTAACTAAGTTGTCATTAGATGAATAAAGAAATAACATACAACCGAATAGTCGAGATAAACAGATGAATATATATGTGACTACTGGAAAAATGCTTATCGACATTTCTTTCTTCTAAAATAATTAATGAAATAGGATCAGTTGAACAGATGGTTTCTAACACACGTATATAAGTTTTCACATCTATGAATATGAATTATGCATGGAACGTGTTATAATCAATATGCATAGTATTTTCTTTCTTTAATATCGAATATATGGATTCTATTCTACTATCGGAATCAACTGTACATCTCATTGAATGTATATGCATATTCTATCAATGACACAACTCAAATACTTCCAATATCGCAACTTCCCCTTTTCTCTACATCTGTATATATATATGTGTATATATATATAGATGTGTGTGTATGCACGCAACGAATAGGTCATCATCATATTCATCACTTCATTAACGATATTCATACGACGCTGATATTACGAATCTCATATGAAAAGTGAATGGACATCGCTCATGAAAATTGCCAATACAGAGAACACGAAAATTGATACTGCATCGACTATAGAAAAAGCAAACAAGATGATCTCTTTTTTATGATCTTGAATATATATATATATATATATGATATGTCATTTACTTATAAACAAATGTGTACAATATATATATATATATATATACCTGTTCTACGCTTTGTTTTTTAATCAAGATAATATCATTGTTTGAAAGAAGCTTACACATATGTGTATGTTCATACAATTAGGTTTTCTACATATGTTTTGATCTTTCTTTAGTTTGTATGATGAACATATGGTCAAATTATCATCACCATCATAGTCGAAAACAATCATGACGATAAGAAAAGAGAAAGAAAGCTATGAGGCGTAAAACAACTGTACATAGTAATTAGCTTCAATATCAAGACGGAAGGGATTGAGGAAAGAAAAAGAAGAATATGCAAGGAAATGAAGGTGATTTATAGATGAATAACTTTTTTGTTAGTTTGTTAACATCAAAAGGAGACCGCAATTTACTTTCTGTGTCTAGAATAAGTAAAACCGACAAAGCCACTATGATCTATAAGGCAAATAGGACATAGAAGGAAATAGATTCGATTTTTTTTCTTTCATTTCCAGTGATCCCAATCAAATTATAATGATGATATTTCCCGTAATCATCATCATCATTATCAGAAATCTTTAGTATTATTGTAAAATAATATAGTCGAAGGTAAAAGAACAGAAGATTTCTTATGCTGAAATCAAATTTAATTTTAACTGATACGAATGAAAAATGAATGGGTTTTTTTAAACGAAAATGATTAATTGAACGTCGACTGTCGTTCGATCGAATGATAAAATTTCGACAAGAATATTTATACGATTCATTGGATGATTTTTATCATTAAAAGTGAACTGTATCATAAACGATGTTGAATCGTTTTATTTGGTCTCTGTATAATTTTTGTATCGTTTTTTTTTGTATTAGTAAAAAGAAAAACTTCAGTCAAAGAAACACTCATTCATAAAAAAAACTAAGTTAATATTCATTATAATGCTCGGAAGGTAATTCTGATATTAATTATCTGATATTTTAACGGAATTCAACTGTATTCTAACACAACTTCATCGTAGAATTGAAAAAAAAGTAAAAGAACAATTGTTCTTGTGCTAAGTTATCTATTTGCTACAAGTAAATATTCGAATAGATCTAACTTACGTTGAGATGATACAATTTTACGTATCATCTATTGTACATTTGATCGAACTATCTCTTGTTTGCATCAATGTTCATTTCTTTCGTCTAAGTCAAGACCAAAGTAATAAGCGACTTTCAACATTAAACATCTTCTATGATTTTATGATAATTCAGTGATTTTGAGTATGTAGGCATCCATTAGTGAACAATAGACAATGCAATAAATGGAAAAAAAAAGAAGTGAACAAGATGATTACTAAGCACAAGAGGAATTAGCAATATGACCTTATTCACATGCACAAATCATAAGCTGCTCTTAGAAATCGATGACTAATTGAATATAACCTCGAGCCGGAAGAATAGGTTCTTATTCATGTCTGTCTTGTAACGCTACGAACTAGAGTAAAAACAAAAAGAAAAACTGACTCAATGTATTAATCAAACATCGAGAACACACCTACACGAGAAGAACAGCTTTCGCCTCTTTTTTTATGTATACGTGTATATTACTCAACTATTCACTTAACCTATTAATTGAGATTTTAAAAGTTTTCTAAAAAGGAAAGAACAGTAAAAGCATAATTTACCTTCATTGAAATTTCGAAGGTCGTTTACCATTAGCAGGTGTGTTCAGTAATACTTTTAACACCAATTACTGTTCTAGAATAGAAATTAAAGTATTGAAAAAAAAAAGATGACAGGAATCAATCAACATCTACTATAATTAAAACCATCACGACAATTACTGTGGTACTCGTTCCATTTAACTCTCTCTCTCTTTTAAACAGTAAATATGAAAAGAAAACGACGCGTATGAATCAACGTTGATGAGACGCATTCATAGCAGTAGAACGTACACGTGTATGAACAACGACCGAGGAAAAAAAAAGGCTAAGGGGAATATTGGTCATGAAAAAAAAAGAGAGAACAGTGAACGACTAGTTTTCAATAGAAGAATAATGACCATATTAAAGTGAAGTGAAAAAAAGAGAAACAGCTGCTGTTATTGTCGATTGACCATACATATTCATGATACATTTAAAAAAAATTCAAAAGGACAAAAACTAAGGATTAAGAAAGAAAAGACGAGACAAAAGGTCATCAGTCGTTCATCGAAGAATTTTATGTTTACATTTGAGAAGGCACACGTACATGCACTCTCATATCGATAGAATATATATGCGTGCACGAGAACTTTTAATCACTTGAAGTGAGAAGACTTTTGTTTGACTTTGATGACATGTACAATTTCCTTCTTATAGTTCTCTCGATTTCACATGATGGTACACTTGAACACATATTCAATGTCATGAAAGACGACGAACAAACAGTACTAGCTGCTAAGCAGACAATAAAATAGTACACTATGAAACGTGGAAAAAAAACTAGAGAACAACGAAGGTAACCTATACGTACAATTAAAAAAGAAATATCTATCAATTTATAGTCTACTATTAATCAAACGTTTTTTTTTTTATTGAAAAAGATATTTGATGATATAATAGTCGATTTCGAAAAAAATCCGATATTTTCAGGTTGAACTTCTTCATTTCTCTGACATGCTCAGTAATTATCAAAGTAATGTTCCGTAGCCAACGAATGACATTACATTCTTTCAAGCGTATAGGAATCCATTTTGATGAAGACGATAAGGTTAATGACTAACCATTCATTTTAATGCGCCATGTTCTATAGAGAAAATTCAGTTCATTTATTTTTTATGAAAATGAATTCAATCCTGAAAATTTTTTTTCATCAAACAGAAGAACTTCTTCGCCTAGCCAAAACAAGTATAGTTATCTATCAATTGCAACATTATATTGTTACTGATAACATCAATTTATATGAAATAAACGAAGATCAATATCAATGTTCATTTTCATATGATTTATGTAATGAGCTTCGACTAATGCAAAAAAATTTACATTCAAGTTGTTTTCTACTTCAACAAGCCCTCTATCGTGTTCATGTATTAAGACAAAGACGCAGTGAATTATCTATTCAAATCGATAATAATCTTATTTTTAAATATAAACAAGATCTTTCATTTGAATTGAAGTCTATACAAGAAAAAATCGTATCTATTATCAATAAATATATGTTAACGAATTCATCATTAAACATTCTTCAAGTATTATTTAAACAGATTCAAGAAAATTTCGAAATATTTCTCAATTATGTTAATTACATGCCTGTACATAAAAGTACGATTTATATTGGAAATTTAGTTTCAAATACGCTCGAACGATTTTATTTACTACTTGGTAGTCTCACTCGACTCATTATAGATATCGAAGACTTTGAAATAAAAGAGAAACAAAGTTCAACACAAAACTTAGAACTTAATCGTCAATATCATTCGTTGGATCGATAAGAAAATCATTCATTGCATCACCGGCTACTGTTCGTGATAATTCTTGTGCAAGTTTATCAAGTTCAGGTTCATAATTAGATGCTACTTCGATGCCTTTTCGAATCTTTGAGCAAAAAACACACATAGGAGTATCAAACAAGAAAAAATAAAGCAACAATCCAAAAGCCACTTACCTTCGCTTTTTTTCGAAGATTAGGCGAAAGTTTAACACAAACAGTGCAACCACTAAAAAGAAATAATAGAGAAAAGAAAAAATAATAATAACATTCGCAGTTTATTCTGAATTCAACCTTTCATCGCCCACTAAAAGTATTGGATGAATAGGATTGAAAGCTATTTTTGTACATGTTTTTCCTGCTTCGTTTGCTAGAGTTTGTTCGCAAATCGGTTCAAGTTTATTTGAATGAATATCAAATATATAGATTTTGCCATCCGCTCCAGCTAACGCAAACATAGTCGATGTATACGGTGACCATGCAATATCTTGTAAACTTGTACATAAATCGAATCTCATTAAATATTCACTAAAATAATAGTTAATTTCAAACATGATCGTCTCATTACTACAAATCTGTATCACAATCATTTGGATTTTTGACGGGACTCAAATTTTTGAGAAAACTTTCCTATCCATCCTAGTTTTTATTTTATATTGCACGTAATTTGAAAGCAAAAAGTTTCTTCTTTAATTACCATAGAGTGCGAGGGTGCAAATCATTTTCTAAAGACGAAGTCAACATCGACGTCTTACGTTAAATAAATAGTCAATTTTTCATATCGATGAATTAGTTGTTGTACAGCCAAAATAGCAAACGTTTTTCTCGTCTCAGTAAATCACGTATAGGACTTGTCAAATAGATTGAATGTTTTGAAATACTTTAAACAATTTATATTTCTCAAATTATTATTGACAATAATCTTTTCAATTCAAATCATAAGTCAGATTTTTTGATGCAACTCATCATTACGCAAAAAAAATGAAATAAAATATATTTGATTGACTTTTTACGGTATAAGAAGATTTTCTTTTCCTAGGCACTTGTGAATGAAAGTTTCTCTTGACTTTTTTTTCTTTAATGAATCTATAAAGTGCTTCATTTTTATTTATTACTTAACAGACGTATCTTAAACTTAGTGTTATGTAAGAAGAACAAAAAAATTCAAAGAATTTTGCATCATAAAGTTAGCAATGAATTGAATCGATCGTTTACATCTTTCTGTTCTTTCAATATTCAAATAGCACACACGATTACAATAAGTCCAATTCGAGAAACACTGTTGCAGTTTTTCAACATGATACTTTCATCATGTTTTTCTTCACTCAATATCGTTCTATTATCGTCAAAGTTCAAAGCACGTGTCGAATAGAGATGATATTTCTTTGTTTCGATCACAAGCATGATTGTGATGCAGACTATGGCTACAAATAAGTTCTGTGATAAAACATGAGAAGATACGAACGTCATTTTTTCATGCCATATTTTAACTGTACCATCTGCAGAACACGAAGCAAAAATATTCGGATGAAAAGGACTGTAGAAAAAAATAGATTATGATAAGATTAATACAATATCTAATTGAAAAAAAACGAATGAAACCTCCATTGAATAGAATAGACAGCAAAATCATGAGCATCAAATGTCGTATCGATTATACCAGGATCATTAATCGACGATTTATAAATCTTTCCGTCTTCTGTACCAACAAGAAATTGATCTTTTCGACGACGATGAAAATCAAATGCTATTGCCGGGCCTATGGATTTAATTATTTTGGTTATTAATAAATAAAAAAAGGAAACTAATTTCAATTTTCTTGTTGTTTTATTTTCCAACATACCTGACAAAGATAGAAGAGTACTATCCTGGAGCCGAGTCGCTTTTGTTGCACTTGGTAAATCAAGTAACATTACTTGTCTCAATTCTCCCTTGATACATGTCCAACGCATGACTTTCCCGTCGGCACCAATCGAACAAAACCGAGGTTGATGATTAGTCGATGAAGAACACCATCGAACCTTAGAAATATGAATTCATAGCTATGCCTAAATAGATTGTAAGAGAAGGTTTAGATTTTAAACTACTTGCCAAACACATCCAAAATGTTTGCACATGTATGATGTATTTGTAAAAACAGCTTTACCAGATGGTACAGATATATCGTAAACTATTACATCACCATCCATTAATCCCACACATATAAGATATCTGTAATAATGGAAATGGCAAAACAGTATGAGTGAAACATGGAAAATACATTATTTCGAAAAAAAATATTACGGCTTCGAAGGTAAACAATCAATAGATAGAACTGTACTTTCAGTATGAATCAGAGTATCTGGATGATTATTATTCAATGTGAACACAGCGATAGCACCTTGTATTCGTTCAGCTCGATCATCTAAGTAGGTATATAATAAAAAGATAACACAAAAATTGTTCATTATAACGAAAATAAAACCCTTACAAAGTCCATAACCAATAATTAACATGTCTGAATATGTTGGATTCCATATCAATGCAGTAACAGATCGATTTGTTGTTGTTGATGATGATGATGGAAATTTCCACAAAGGAAACAGTATGCCCATTGGGTCACGTACTTCATCGGTTTTATCTTCGAAATATTTAAAATCTATTTAGAAAAAGAGTAAACTAGATTTTGTCATGTAATTCACGAGACATATATATTTAAATATATATATATACGACTGAATCGCAGTTTTTCATTACTAGCCATAGAGAAGATTAGAGAATAGATATGAGCACAACATTCGATTACATTCGATCATTCTCATTCGACCCGTATCCCCTGAGAAGAAATTTAAAGACATGTCGTTACTACGATTCGTCAATTCTGAAAAAGAGACATGAAGAAAAATCATCAACGCCTTTGTTTGCTTTTTTCGTTCTATTTTTCTTGAATACATTCAATCGATGGCAATGAAATAAGATTATTTGCAAAGTTCGAAATCATTAATGTGACAGAAAAACGTATCTATCTCGGACAAGCAAATATGGCAAGAACAATCCAAATGATATTCGATTCCATACAACACTTCAAGCTCTACAAATCGAGCAACGTATTATTAATATTTCTTGTTTTCAATCTTCTGAAAATTTTCGTTGTACTTCTCGGCATAAAGTATTGTTTTCTTTCATCATCTCTAACGCTTATGGGATTTGATACTAATTTGTTCGAAGTGGTGGATGTAGAAAAAAGTAACAAGTCCAATACAACTAAAACTTCACTCGTACTACAATGTGCTGCAATTCAGTAGTCCATATATATATAAATATAGTGGTGGCAAAAACTATCCGTACGATTTTATTTTAATAATAACTCAGTATCCCATCGGTATATTGAGACACGGAAAATGGCAAAAGAACCGCCATGACTTCT
>OENT01002555.1:657-11018 GCA_900239685.1 Rotaria macrura
TATCAATTTGATATGTCCACTATCGAATTCCAATTCAAACTGATGAAATTGTATCAAATTAACTCGATGTCCTTTACTGATGATATTTGAGTGATTCACCAACTCTAGTAATAAAATCGAATAGAGATATATTTCAGATTCTTCATGCAACGATGATGCAGTCTTATCCAAAGATATCCGTTTTGGTCTAAGATATAAGATACGAATAAATGTCATCCTTTGTTGTTCACCTAATGAAAGAATTGTTGACTAATCTTGAATTTCATTGAGTCGATTTTCCACATCCACTTTTACCTATAAAAAAGAAGTCTATTTTTAACAAAAGTAACCTATTTGGCACGGACGTACGATTAGCATACATTAAACAAGGCCTCCTAATCAATCACTATTTAAGATATACATGGCACACCTATCTGCACATTTTTGGGCAGTTCTTTGCCGAAGTAATTCAAGCTACATCGAAGAATTTGAACGAGCATTTTCTCTTTCTTACCTGTGATAAACACAGCCTAATTTGACTGAATCACTAAATCGAGATGACTTATAAGAAACTCTCCATGGTCTTCTTCGGTTCTTATTGGCAATAGTCCAGTTGATTCGTGAATTCGTATGGATCATTCTTCTGCATATGAATAAATTTGAAATTTGAGGCTTGTTTACGTGCATAAAATTCATCTAGAGTTAATTGAGAGCAAGTTTACGACGAATGGTTTTATGAAAATTAAGCATTATTTCAAAATAGAAGGATGAGCAAGATTTATGTTTGTTCAATTCAATCTGATAGATAGCCACGAATTCTACATTATTTCAAAGACGAACCAGTTCATATCGAAAATCAGCTTCAGAACTTTGTTGTGCATATTTGAAGTCGAAGGTAGTACGACTAATCCAATTTGTGATCAAAGAACCTCAAAGAAAAACAATAGATTTTTATTTCCGCATACAACTTCATTTGCCTTCAAAACTCTCCGTCGTGTTTTGATTATATATGAATTGTATGAAGAAAAACTGAAATTCTCTCTGTGAAATGCGAACACAAATCTAGCCAGCAACGGCATAATCGATCGTTTTCGTAATGGTTATCATGAACCCACAAAAAGGCGCTGGTTTTGCTCTCAATAAAAATATTGTTGACTTGAAAATTTGTTCTTGTTTTGGAGTTTTTAGAAAAAGGAGATATTTTCTAAAAGTTTTGAAACTAAGTATTATCTTCTCTATTTACCAATTCCAGCATAGGCAAGTGCTGCTCAGACCATAACACCATATATAGGTTTGAAGTGACCAATGTTGGGATATATTTATTTTGATCATACTAGACAGAGACCAAAGAACGATAATATACAAAATAAATGAGGTACCTACACTCAAGGCACCTAATACAAAACTATATGTGTGTAAAAAAGATGAATTGATATCCATCGATATTTTCTGATATGGATTATCATTCTGATCATTTATTATTTGGTCGTGATGTTTTAACAAGAATATCTTATAATAGGCATATCAAGACAAATATTTACGTAGACAATGATTGGTGAGCCGACGTCGCCAGTGAAGCTGAAGTAATTTTAACCCATATTGTGGATGAACAGATGTAACTGTCATCTCAAGAAGAAATACGCAAAAAGTATAAGCGTACCCGAAGAAAGCTAGCTCGATCGAATAATGGAAATGTATTCATGAATGTACTTTGTCCAAGAGGGAAACACCTAAATTTTTTGATTTTAAATCAATTTTAAATCAGAAAAATCAAAAAATTAAATCAAGACATCAAAAAAATCAATGAGCCGATTGAAATGATTAAATTTGGTATCCTTGTTGTTCGAAATATCCATCTAGAGAGGGACATTTCAAATCTGATTTTCTTGATTTCTGTGATTTTTCTAACTTTCTCAACTTTTTTGATTTATCTGATTTGAATCAATTGATTTAAATTTAAAAAAATCAAAAAAACCAGAAAAATCTCAGAAATCAGCTGTTTTCCCTTGACTATTAGGGAAATCAGAGCGACCGTTTGTATTAAAATAATAAAAACAATAGAAGCGTGAAGAATAATGGTTGACTTTGGTTTCCCCAGGAGAATTATTCCGACTATTGAATCCGATCATGTTTCTATCGGAGGTTCTCTAATCCAATGAAATCCCATCGGGTTCCTGATTGCTATCTGACATTCGGACCCTAAGTCTTGGATTTTATCGAATTCTACTATTGGAATTCGATTGGATTTCATCGTATGATTTAACAGGCCTCTACAATTGCAATTAAATGCTAATTCCTACACAAATAAGAAAATAGGTTTCACCAGACGGATCCGTTAGTGATTCCCCAGGTCTGAAAGTCTGGCATAAGATCTTATGTTGTACATGCAAGATCTTGCATATGAACGAAATCTTTCAAGAATCTGACAAAAAAATCGTAGTTTCTGAGATCTTGCATCAGATCCCACACTCAGATTCTTGAAAGTTCTTATTAATGTGTAAGATCTTTCAAGAATCTGATGGTGCGATTTAATGGAAGATCTCAGAGACCACGATTTTCGTGCGACTTTTTGTCTGGATCTTACACGATCATATAAGATCAGATGCAGAATCTTATGAGATCTTAACATCTGATTGTTTGCCCTGGAAACCCAGATTCCCATGGGATTTCATCGGACTGTGGAATCCTATCAGATCCGATTGGATTCGGTATCAGATTCACTCATCTGGTCCTGTTGGTTCCTTTCTTTCGTTTGTGCAACACTTTCTTACTCGAGTAGCCACCTCATAGAGGAAATGATTTTAACCACGCTTCATTGTTGAAATACCCCTGATTTCATGTGCGTCTAAGTTAACATACATCGATTACTTGCCTTACTTGCTATTTGATAGGATGTGAGTCATTATGAATAGATAAGTAAAATAAATCCAGGCTACCATCATTGCATTCCAACAAACTATCTCCATCGCATATCTGATAGTCTCTTTTATTTTCATTTTCATTTTCATGATGATTTTTCGATTAAAATAATGGATAGTTTCCATAATAAAAGGACAACAGAAGAGTGAAAAATCAATAAGATTATTTCTTAATTTTCATCGAATTTTAAATGTTTCTATTAGAATCGAATTAGGGAACATCTATAATCACCTTTTATATTTACTACACAACTCGACAAGTTATGCCGAACTATGACTAAACTGTCAAAAATCTCTCTATATTTCTAAGATTACTTGCAGAAAAGTTTCATGTATCAGACAAAATAGCTTATAAGCCAAGGATAATCAATAAAACCAACTATAATAAAAATACGTTTCCCATTCTAGCCATTAAATGGTATTTTCACTTTTCTGTGTGAGCTGATTTGCTTCCTGATGCATTTGTATCCTATCCGTCTGTATTTCATTGTTTAGACGTACTTCTCTTTCAGTAAATCTGGCATTCAATCGCTTCTTCTTGTATTCTATGACTCATTGAAATGCATCTGTCGATGAATGGCATCAACGAGAAACGGAAGTTAAAGGTTGTATGATGCATGATTGTTATATAAATATACGAATGCATTAAATAAGATAAGAACCTGTCGACAATGCTTCAGTTGCAATAACCCAGAAAGGAAGTATATATGTTAGAAAAAAAACAAGAGCTCATTTTTGTCTCTGCTTGACTACCCTCATAAAATGGCACGAATCTTCTACATTTTCACTCTAAAGGAAGAAATAACATTTGTTAATATTTCTTGTACACAATTTATATCACATCTTTCGATTATTGCAGATGACTCATCACCAAAAGCTTCTTTTAGATCACTCCAATAAAGATGTTCTTCCATCAACTTCTATTGCTAAGTTAGTAAAGTTAATCGATAATATGCTCAATGATATTGCGATTTCTAGAGATGAAAAACGATCAAAATGTGATGCAACTTTAAAGAAAGTATCCTTTTTTGGCATGGTAAGATTTCAAAATCTATCATAAGAAAAATCAACTATGATACATTTCAGTTTCGATTTGCAACTCGATCTGACATTATTATATTAATTATTGGTCTTTTGAGTGCGTTTGGTCATGGAGCAGTTGCACCGCTTATGCTACTTTTTTTCGCCAATATCATCGAAACGTTTTCCGGTCAAACGATCGATCTTTGTAAACTCAATTTTTCAATGCTAAGTACACAATACTGTGAACCAGGCACTGTATTAACATCAACCAACTACTTCGTAGAATCAAGGTAACTTACTTTCTAAATCCTTATTCAATTTTCCAACGAGATCTATTGAATGAGAACAGTCTCACTGAAAAAATGAATGAAAATTTGCGAAGATTCTCTCTTAAACTCTTGGCATTAACAGCAATTTATTTATTGCATTGGTACATATTTTTAGAAAATGTAATTTGAGTTGGATTATGAACACTACTACTTTGAAAACTGCTATGTTTCGGCAACAACTTTATCATCAATCTATGAATTTGATTGGTTTGTAATGAGAAATATTAAGATTGAAGCAAACAATCATGTTTGTTTCTTCATCTAGTCACAGGCTGTATTTCCCTCGTGTTTGGTTTTCTCCAAACGAGCTCTTGTACTGTAGCATGCAAGCGCCAAACAAGACGAATAAGGGAAATGGTCTTTCGTGCTCTGTTACAAAAGGATATTTATTATTTTGATAGACACACAACCGGTGAATTAACAACAATTCTCGTTAGGTATTTTTCTGATTATTGGATCAATGTTACTTCTATTATTTACTTTAGCAATATTAATAAAATACATGATGGCATTGGTGAGAAACTGGGTATGACTGTTCAACTTACTGTCAAATGTTTGATTGGACTAATCGTTGCATTCTTCCATGGATGGAAAATGACATTAGTTATACTTTTAGTAGCACCGATTATTTGGATTGCATTTATTATTGGATCAATGGTATACAGAAGACAAAAGCAATTGTTTTTTTTTCAGCTTGATTTTTCAGGTGTCAGGAAAAATGTTTGCTGAAGAATTAAGAGCATATGAACGTGCTGGTACTATTGCTGAAGAAGTATTTAGCAGTGTGCGTACGGTTCTTTCATTCAATGGTGCTGAACATGAACAAGCGAGGTACGATGTTCGGGTTTTTTCCCAATCGAATTTTCTCTTTGATTAAGATACGAAACTCATATCGAGTTTGCTCGAAAACAAAGTATAAAGAAGGGAGTAGTCAGTGGTATGCTCAATGGGTTCATGTACATCATTTTTTTCTCCTCATATGCACTCGCATTTTGGTATGGAAATCGTTTGATTCACAATGAAAATTACGATATTGGAAAAGTAGTTCTCGTAAGTGCACACAAGCATACTTAGGGCATACCAAAAGTAACGACGCCATCACTATAATAATTTGTATAAAGGTAAAGGAAATTTTATTTTTATGTAGTCTGATAGAGAAAAGAATGCTCTATTTTTCTATCTTATTTGAGTATACTTCAACTAATATGAAAAGAATAAACCTCGATGAGAACTGTTTTTTTCTAAAGCTTCACTAATATGTGAGGCAGATTAAATGGCCACATTTTGCATTTTAGTTTTCATGTACTGGATGACTTGAATTGAAAAAAATAAAATACAACATGAGCTGCAGCGTGAAAATCCCTACAAGTAGCATAAGACCACTCATTATAAATTGCACTTTTTGTATTCAAAATATACAAAAATTTGAGCAACCAATTTTGGACTGTATGAAAACGGTAGCTTTATTGGCATAAAACGAGTTCCTTTTCTCTTATTTCATCTTTTTATCACCTGATATCTTGTATTACGAGAAAAAAAAGACATCATGAAATACAGCGTCAAAAGCTCTACAACACACAAAGTGTTATTTACTTTGATTTTGTGTTTCTTGTTTTCGGCAAAAGTCTGTACTACCAATTTTCACGGTTCAAAATAATTATGCTTTTCTATATGAAGAAAAATTCCTGCTTTCTTATTTCAAATATAAAATAAAGTGTTCTTAATAAATGTTGACCTTTTCACTATGCATCTTGTGTTATATTTTATTTTTCGTGCAACCTATTAACTGATTGAAAATTGAAACGTAAAAAAGCGCAAAGTGTTACCATTTAACCTGCCTTACATTTTAGTGAAGTTTTACACAAAAACAGTTCTAATGAAAATTTTATTCTTATGATATTAGTTGAATTATGATCTAATAGCATTGAAAAATATAGCATTCTTTTTTCTATCAGAATGTATAGATAGGAAATTGACTTTACTCTTATGTAAGCTATGTTAGTGTCGACGTCATTACTTTTGGTATGCCATAAGCATAAATAAATGCATTCAAAAGATTTTGATAGGTGTTTTTTTCGATTCTTATGTCCATATTTTCTCTTGGACAAAGTGTGTCTTACCGTGAAACGATTGAACAAGCAAAAATTGCAGCTGCTTCTGTTTGGGATACACTTCCACTGGTAAATATAAATTTATATTTAAGATTATTGCAATTTGGTTTCTAGGAGAAAAACGTTAGGATTACTGGTCAGCAAATATCCGGCAATGATTATCGTGGAACAATCAAGTTCGATAATGTGATTTTTTCCTATCCATCAAGACCAGATCTGCCTGTTCTTCGTGGTTTGACTTTCGAAGCAGAGTCTGGTGAAACAGTAGCATTAGTAGGTGCAAGCGGTTGTGGTATGTTGATGCGATCAGAGTCTCAAAAATATCTATGTGTCTTCTAGGAAAATCAACGTGTATGCAGTTATTACAAAGATTTTATGAGCCAACTGGAGGCCAAATATTGTTTGATGGAAAGTCTATTGAATGTTTTGACTGTCAAGAATTACGAGGAAAAATTGGTGTCGTTAGTCAAGAACCAGTATCTAATAATTCTGGTTAAATATAACTATCATTAGAAAATCTAATCTATATCTTTAGATTCTTTTTGCAACGACAATTTTGAAAAACATTCAATATGGCAAGCCAGATGCTAGTGTTGCCGATATTCAAGCAGCTGCAATAGCGGCCAATGCGCATNATTTTATAATGTCATTGCCTGAAGTATGTATAAATCATAAATATAGATATTGTGTCATAATCTTCACTGATCACTCGTATGTTATATTCAGAAGTATGATACGCTAGTTGGAGAACATGGTGCACAACTGTCTGGTGGTGAGCGGCAACGCATTGTTATTGCTCGAGCACTTGTACGAAATCCCAAATTGTTATTATTGGATGAAGCAACAAGTGCGCTTGATAATCAAAGTGAAAACATAGTTCAACAAGCGCTAGAAAAAGCATCGAAAGGTATATTTATCTTTATATTATTTCACCTATTATTAAAACTGGCATAGAAAGCTAGCATCCATAAAAATTCATTAGAAGACATATATGCATTACTCATCATCTATCATAACTTTGAATACAGTGAGAATAAGGATCTAATTATGTATTCAAACGAAGCCTGTTTGATTTCCATTAACTGTAAATATATCCTTATCATCATTCAAATCATGTGACGATGAATTCACACATATATCGTTTTACAATGTGACAGAAAAATCAAGAAGCTAGTTATCTTTCGACCAAAATGTACTTTGTGATATCAGAACCAATGTTGACTATCTGCTTTTTCATCTTGAATCTTAATTTCCTGTTGCAACTTTAGTTCTGACTTAACCATCATGCTTTCTTTGGTATACTAGACAGAACTACAATTGTTATTGCTCATCGGCTGTCGACTGTGCGTCACGCACACAAGATCATTGTGATTGATAATGGTTTGGTAATCGAAGAAGGCAATCATGAAACATTGATGGAACGCAAATCCACCTATTACGCTCTCGTCAAAGATCAGATATTCGAGGAATCACTCGAGAACAACGATGATCCGCATATAGCAGAATCGAGACCATTTATTGGTGAGATAACTCTTCTTGTTATGGACATTGTGTATAGATTTCTTTTGTTCAGAAGATTACAATGATTCTATATCTGATGATGAAATGAGTATTCTTCAAGGAAAAAACAGCATAGTCAAGATCAACTCTAAAAATACAACAGTAAAATATTCATTTTTTTGTGAAATTCTTCTCTATTCTATTATTCTAGCAATGGTCAACATGGGAAATTTTGAAACTGAATCGACCAGAAATGATTCTGATTGTAATTGGTGCTCTGGCATCTATTATTAATGGAGGTCTCGAACCGACATTATCTGTTCTTCTGAGTGAAATCATTGGAGTATTAAAATTCAGATTAGAAAGCATATTGATCGACTTTTTTCTTTTCAGATTTATCAAGAATGTGATATTCAAGTACAAAATGAGAAGATACGATTCTATACAACCATGTTCATTGTTCTGGGTATCTTCATTTGTATTGTCAAATTTTTTCAGGTATTATATATAACAAATTGTATCAAATAAGTGATCGAATTTGTTCTTAGAATGCCATGTTTGCTTGTTCGGGTGAAGCATTGACTAAACGTCTACGAGCTAAAGCATTTCGTGCAATTCTACGGCAAGAAATAGCTTGGTTCGATAATCCGGACAATAATACGGGTGCACTTTGTACTCGCCTATCAACTGAAGCAGCTGTCATTCAAGGAGTAAATATTCAAATAGGCAATGCTGCGTTCAAAAATACAAAAAAATTGATGTACTACTCTGAATTAGGTTGCTGGAGCACGAATTGGTTTGGTTCTGTCCAGTTTTGCTAGTTTAGGTGTTGGAATGATTATAGCATTTGTCTTCGGTTGGAAATTAAGTTTGGTCGCGCTTGTCTTTGTTCCATTTATGGTGATCGGTGGCTTCTTACAAGGTTATTTGGAGATAGGGTTGTTCAGTAAAGAGACTAAGACATTAGAGCGTGCGGCATCGGTTTGTAATCTTTCCTTTCAAACTTATAATCAGATTTAAGTTTTAGTTAGCCGTTGAAGTCCTACAAAATATTCGTACTATTCGACAGTTAGCAATTGAAGCACGAATCATCGATGACTATTGTCATTTACTGGATATTCCTTACAGGTTTATAACTCCCGGCAATAAAGTAGAATCGATCGTTTCTTCTTTTATAGATCATCACTTAAACGAGTTTATATTATGGCATTGCTCTACAGTTTAACAACATCAACAGTTTTCTTTTCTATGGCGGCTGTATTTTTCTACGGAAGTATTTTAGTCGAGAGAAATGAAATGACATTCGAAAATGTCATGATGTTAGTCAAATAGATACTTCAATTTTTTTTGTCTAAATTATATCATTTGCTAGAGTAGCGAATTGTATGATATTCGGAGCTCAAGCTATCGGACAAAGCGCAGCGATGTAAGTGAAATTTATGCTATGAATTGATTTTATATTTCTATTGTTTCAGGGCACCTGATTATGGAAAAGCCATTGTGGCTGCAAAAGAAATGCTTTCATTATTTGCTCGGGAGCCTAAGATGCTTACTAATTCAAATGGATCGAACGTGGTACATGATTGATAGCAGAATGTGAATTCCATTCAAAATACTTTTTAGAAAAATTTTACAGGAGATATTCATATAAGAGCAGCTAATTTTGCTTATGCTACGAGACCATATATACCGATCCTAAAGAATTTCAATCTGAGCATAAAGACTGGTATGAAGCTACTAACTCTATTTGAAGAATCTTATCTAGTTCTCTTGTTTAGGACAACGAATTGCTTTAGTAGGTTAGGGAATGCAATACAGTTTTAAAGATAGTGACTTTGATAATTTGTCTTCATGTAGGTACGAGTGGAAGCGGAAAGAGTACTCTACTACATCTTCTCGAGCGCTTTTATGATGTTCAAAGTGGATCAGTAGTATGAAAATGATTTCACAATGATTCAAAAATAGTACTCATATATTTCTATTTAGTTGCTTGGGTCAAAAGATCTTCAAAATTTAAATTTAAATTGGTGGCGCTCTCAAGTCGGATTGGTAACGCAAGATGCTATTTTATTCAACATATCTATTGCAGAAAACTTGGCTTATGGCGATTTGTCTCGAAATGTGACAAAGGAAGAAATGATTAAAGCAGCTAAGAATGCCAATATTCATGACTTTATCCAGAAACTGCCTCAGGTATTCACTGATTGTTTTACTCATTTCAGCCAATTAAATATCCATGTATCATTTGAAAAATAGGGGTATGAAACATGTGTCGGCTCCAAAGGACAACAGCTATCGGGCGGTCAAAAGCAACGCATAGCGATCTGTCGAATTTTGATTCGAAATCCTAAAGTGATTTTACTCGACGAAGCAACATCAGCGCTCGACAGTGAAAATGAAAAGGCAAGAGATATTTGTAGAATTCAGATAGATATTCATCGGATTGATGTAGATTGTGAATGAAGCACTGGCTCGTGCGGTTATTGGACGCACGTCTATCG
>OENT01002556.1:6924-20559 GCA_900239685.1 Rotaria macrura
CCTCAAAATACTCCTTGAAAATGTCAGAGAACCGAATCTCTTATTTTAAGGCAACATACTCAAGTTCGCTGAGAAAGGCCCTCGAGAGTTGTATTGTACGAGTTAAATTGTACCTGGTAAAAATCTGCACACGAATTTCTATAAGGTTGCATTAAATACCCTTCTAAAGGAAGAAAATTTTTTTTTGCAAAAATTCTTGTACTGCCCTTCAGCGTGATTTGTCTGATACGTTTCATTTTTCTGGATTTTGTACATATGAAAATGATTCCCAGGTCGACGATTACGGACTTCGTATACTGCTGTAAACGACCGTATATGCTACTCACACGACTGTAAACAGTCGTATTATAGCGTTTTACATGGTTCAGTATTACGGCCGTATATCACCGTGTCGTATACGAATAAATACGATCGTATATGGAGGAATACGGTGGAAAATGGAAATCGTTTTCTAGAGCTTTATCACCGAGTTCTAGGAAATTTAAGAAAAAAACCCAAAAACTTTCTTGTCAACCCAATAGTAACATCTCTGAACGTAAAGATTTATTTTAACTATAGATCATTACCGGATAAAAATTGTATGTCTATATTTTGCTCATTTCGAATTGGAATAAAATAAAATTCGAAATATAGAGTTGGATAGGACAAAGTCTCTTCTGTTAAAACCAGTCAACCGGGAAATTCTGGAAGGTACCTTTATAGAGTTCCCAGGGGCAGAGCTTGAATACTGTGTGTACTAGGAAGTTTTAGTGGCACCGGACCCTTGCTTATCGAGTAAAGATGCATGAACTAAGTCGGAACTATTGGAATGTATAGTTGTTGAGAACGGAATGAGAGTATGAAGAAGAACTAGTTCGAGCTGAAGTAAAGCTTAAAGTGAAATATTCTTTAAAAAGAAGCAAATTAGATTATATATCATATAAAACAGAACATAATCCAAAAGTAATGACTCGAATCTTGTGTTTGGCATTGGCTAAATAAATCAACACACGAATATTGAAGAAGCTTCTTAAATATGATGAGTACAATTACTGGGATACGTTTTTCTAGACTAAGGCTGATGGTAGGGGAGATTGACTAGAACTAATGAGTGGAACCGACCATCAAGAAAAGGGTGGTGAATTCTGCGTAGACAAGTACCAAAGAGACGCGTTTTCAGCAGATCTGTATTCATGAGTTATTGAATTTCCACGGAATACCTAGTATTACTATCTGTATTTTATAGGTGACTTTTCTCGAAAAGTTTTGTAACGTTTGACTAAAACATCATAGCGACAAAGAATTCTTCACTTTCTTTTTACCAATACCGATTCTTCCCTAAAGTGAAACGATTGGTTTAAAACCTGGTAAGCAGCCATGATACCTTCCTCGTAAGTATATATACAGAAGAAGTTTAGCCAATAAAAGGTTCTCAGAAAGAGGAACAAAACTACATAGATGGTGTTCATATCAGAGATCGTGAAAACTATAAACTTGCATTCTCAAATATATAATCTAGCTTTATTTTAATGATTGTTTTGTTAAATTGTTTTCAGTATCTACATCTTCTACTGTAAATTCAACATTTGAAGTTCCAACATGTTTGTATGAAGGAATCGAAGATGGGTATGGAACAATCATTAACGCGTCGTCCGCTGACAAGTATCAAGGGCTAAAAATTCCATTTTATTCGAATACTGTTATTGAAGGGAAAAATTTTGACTTCGAATGTCGTCCACCGGTAACATGTCGCACGGCACAAATTAGTTATAAACCAAATAAAGAAACTATTTGGCTTGAAAGACATATGCATTTAACACAACTATTTATGGGTGTTGGTGGAAAAGAATCATTTATGATGGTTTTAGGAAAACCAACACATAATCGAACAGATTTGACTGAAGAACAAAAGGCTTTACCAGATTTAAATAATGTTAAAGCATTTATTATTCCACCAGGTAAACTTCTTATTGATTTATTCATTTCCAATAATCATCTCAAATATTTACAATGCAAGGAAATTATTTCAAAGAAATTTAATAATTACAGTTTATGAATCAGAAGAAGCATTGCTACAGGCAGATCCGATGGAACCCAATCAGATATTATCAGGATTTTCTAGGAATATTGTCAAAAATCAGATCACGGAACAATATTCAGACTCCGTATGCTGGAATCCGGCCAGTCCTACCGTTGAAATTTCTTCGGATCTTAGTACCTACAACCGATCAGATCTTAGTGTTGTGACTTGATTGGGTTTGTTTGCCAATGAATAAGTGACTAAACTGACATATCTCTATGTATAGTTGTAACACATTAAGCATATCTTATTTGCGTCTGCGATTCTAATACACCAATACAAAGATACCTGAAAGTGCCGCAAAGAAAACGAACGATGTCATATTAGAGATCGTCAGAAGAAGAACAAACTTCAGCGGAGATTAAGAAAACCAGATCCAAGACTAAGGAACGCTACTGAAACGTGGTTATGATTGGATTAATCTGTGATAATTTAATAAATCCATTTAAGAACCTTCTCAGGATTTTCGGGGGTAATTTTATTGCCAAAATCACTGTCTACACTGCGTCAAATGTATGTCTGAACCGGAGAAACGGATCTGTGAGTGACTTTGTCACCAGGATTAATGGCGCATTTTTTCGAGCGGATGGATCGTTCTAGATTCGATTCGATTCGATTTGATTTGATTTATAGTTAGACTGAACAATCTGTATATGAAAAATTTATTACTAACTTCTGAAGTTTTCAGAAGAATATCAATCCATAGAATCTTGTTAGCATCTTAATCTGAATAGATACTTTTCAGTTAGCAGCTGCAGTGATTAGAATATCAATGCATTTTATTAAATTCGAGTAGTTCCTGAAAAGAGAATATGAAATTCAAAATATTCTGCACCCGAAAAATATTTAATGGAGGAGAACTAATCCATATACTTTATTACGATTGATATTCCAAGTTGTTAGGCTGTAACTAAAATCGCATTGTAACAGATCATTGCAAAATAAAAGCTATATGCTGCGGCTTATCGTTGCGCTTAAAGCCCTCGAAACTACACCAAGTAAGCAAAAAATGAAGAAAGACTGATGCAGACATGAACAGTCAGAAATGTCTGCAGCATCGGTCAAGTCTAGCTCGAAGCGTCTTACATATCCACCTTGCCTTGTAAGCTTAAGGAGGAATGTCTTAAAAACACGTCTGTACTAATCTGAAGTGTCTTGGAGCCCAGCCATGCCTAGCCCGTTTTGTCTGTTGACCCACTCCAGACTAGTAAGAAGGTTAGAAAAGAGACTACACGGTGGATTTGAACATCTAGCCCGAAAGTGTTAGAGATATGATTGACATCCTGAAGGCAGACTATGATACTGCCTTCGACTGCCGGAAGTATATATAGTCTAAACTCATAGATTGACTCCTATTCATACCTAGAAAATAAGAAATAAGCCGACTTCAACGGTATTGAATACTCCTTTTTTAAGGAGTGTGTATCTCATCCAACAATTCTTGACGTTTTTCGTAACTAGACGGTCAATCAGAGAGTCTGCTGTAATCAATAGTGTGATCAATAAGATTCAATTTATCTCGGGCATTCCTATCGTGATACATTTTATTTTATTTTTTACAAGCATATGTTAAACGATGAAGAGTATATCAAAGTATAAAATAGTAAGAGTTATTACTAAAAACAATATTCATCTGACATCTAGGTGTGGTAGTTTATTTTTATCCAAATTATGAGATGCACTAAATTTAAAAAATTAGAAGCATGGAAGTTTTTTTATATAAATATAATATGATAGTTTATTTTAAGTATCAATTCTAATAATTTAAAATAAAGTAAAGATTATTTTATTGTTAGATGAATATACGGTGATTTAAATTTTAAACTAAAATAAAAAATAATATGAAAAGATGTCGTTTCTATTCCAAACAAATATATTTTTATTTTTGTACTCAAATTAATATTTTTATAACCCAAATAATTAATCCCAGTTGCTTATAATTAAAATATAGATTTGTCGAAAACATTATAAGATTTTCTCAACTTATTTTATTTAATGTTATTTAAAGTAATTGCGTTTTGGTAAAATATAATTTTTATTGATCCGTAAAATTAAAAAAATTGGAGTAAAAATTGTATTTAGTAGCATCTTAGAATGATCATGACCCTGAAGAATATGACGTATCAATCCTATAACTCGATGTTTCTGGAGATGGGGAAGTGTCACATTGTATGCATGTTCGAATCTAATCTTCATCTTTACATAATTTCATTCAGACTAGTCCAGAATCCTGCACCATATAAGGCTATAGCTGGCTGTATAGTCGTCCTAGTCATCCCAGACGTCCTTAATTTTTCGCTCATAAACCATTTTAGACAAGTAACGGGAGCGCTCGGTGCGGCTACTAGTCAATCAGAGTACTAGAGCACGTATGAATGATGGTCAAAAACTCGAACTAGTCATGGGCGAGTCGATTTTGAGACAAAGACTAGTCAAGACGGAAAGATGGAACTAGAAAAAGGACTAGTCATTATACTCGTCTTTTGGTCAATTGGGACGTATAGTTGCTTTAGGCAATAACCTACCTTTCGCATAACAATACCATAGGCATTGTTATCGTCGATTACTACCAATTTAATTTATAACAGTATTTAAGACACGATTTGCAAATAACTATACCTACTCCTTTTCCATTTTGTATACATGTTCGCATATGACTCCACGGAAATACAGGTTTGGAGCAAAACTTCTGCAGTAGAACAGTTAAGTAACAAAAATAGATCACGAAGAATTTGATTGACATGAACTTCTATAACGAGATGATTCTTACGTCAATTTAAACTTTCTCTGGTTTTCCTTGTCAACATGTCCCCAGGTCGAAGACGTACGGCGAGAACCAGCCTGATCCAGTGATATTCCCACGATTTCCCGAAGCGGGTTTCCGAAATCGGTTCCGTCTTCCGGTTCCGGCATAATTCCCACCAATTCCTGCACCAGAGCGTGTCCACGGATACGGTTCTCGTTTCCTACACGGGATCCATCGACGAAAAACACCGTTTCCAAGCACAGACCGCATACGGTCCACATCCGATCGTTTCCTGAACGGATACTGGAAACGGAAAAAGCAATTTTCACATCGGGACAGAACACGGCTCAGATCAGACTGTCTCCGCTAAACTCATAAAAGCTCATCTGGCCGTTTCCCAAACAGTGGTAAATACTCCAACTTCCTAAGCAAAGCTCTCCATATTTCGAAGCCGGCTTTGAGCTTCTTTTTTAAAAAACCTGAAACAACACCCGAAGATACCCTGGGAACAAAAAGCATTCGAATAAAACATTATACACTTCTCGCCCGAATTTTTTTTGTCGCAAAAATAGGAATTTTGAGCCCGAAGACCTAAAAATCAGATTTTTAGACTTTTTCAAACCGAAAACGCTATGTGTAAGACCAACACACATGTTAAACACCAGCGTTTTGAGACTTTCTTGAGTCTTCAATCAAGGTACGTCACGCTTCTAAAGTCTCAAAACGACCTATCATTTAAAATTTTCATCAAAGACAGTTGGAATGAACACTAATGCAGTGAAAACAATATGACTCTAAGTAACACATGTAAAATTTTCACGCGAACCCATAAAAGTATGGTACACTATGCATTTCATCGGCAGTCCTTAAAACAGAGGATTTCGAAAAAAATCCCAAAAAAGGCCTTTAAAGGTCTTTTTTCGAAAAATCCTGATTTGAGTATCTAGGATCGGTAGAAATGAGAATTTAATATTCGATGTGATTTTTTTCTAGCGGCGGCCTGATTTTCCAAGCAGAAATAATCTGGTCGGAAGATGGTCGATTCCGACTGTTTTCCGTTGCTTCTTTATCGGAGTATTGTATTTTCCGGTTGGATCCGGGCGGAACTTGCCATAGTTCCGGTAGGTTCCTGGCTGATCCGAGGTATTTCCATGAAATTTCCGGTTTTCGGAAGTGGCCGGAATATCCAGGTTCCTGGTACGGATAATTCTGGCCTGAATATTGCTTCCATGTTCCGGTGATTTTTCCGGCCGGAAATACACCGGATCCGGCAGGAAGAAGTCAGAAAATATCCCGTTTCCTGCGGGTTCCGGCCGGATCCGGGCTCCGAAAAGAACGACCTGGGTCTTTCTTCCTTGTTCCTTTCATAACTATGATAAACTCGTTGCTTGTTCTTTCGAATATGATATAGAAATCACCTTCCATAATTATCTTTCCTGATATCCCTCTCTTCCTATTGATATGTCTCTTTTTCTTCTTTTTGAATATTCCCATTCTCAACCTTTCTTGGTTGCGTATGTGAACACGTTCTGTGGATGTCAAAAATGGGTTATTGATATGAAGAACATCGGGCAATAACATCAATTTAAGCAACTATTCTATCAAAAATCGTCACAGTTGGTTGATTATAAACCTTAAATTACTAATTAGTAAAAATCTGCAGGCAAATATGGTTTGATGGAGAGAGACAGACCCAGGTGGATGAATCCGATATCGGATCCGATCGGATTTCGGGAAACGGAAATACAGACGGATCGGACGAAAGACATCTTTTTTATTTATTGGGTACTAATTAGTACCTGGGAACATTCTTAGAAGTGGATCAAAAGCTTACGTCAGATTCCATCAAAATGCTATGGTAGGATCCGATAGGCATCCAACACTAACGCTCTGGGAGTCATTCTGTTTCCAAGTATCCACTCGGATTGCGTCGGTTTCATAAAAATTCTATAAAATCCTGTCACATTCTGAGAAGAGTCCGACAGGATCCGATTATCGGAAGGAATCTACTGGGGAAAGGAAAAATATTGAAAATAAAAATGTCGAAAGTGAAAATGTGAGCGGAAGATGTACACATAAGTTTGAGGTTGAAGGTGAAGAAAATTTTATTTCAATACACTCTTATTTTCAACATTTCTATCTATCGAAATTTGTAATATATTCATCTTCGACATTTTCCTGTTTGTCTTTTCCCATCCATTCGAATATGTAATTGGCTGAAATAGGGAGGATAAAAGTAGATAGTTGGTAGATTATCATTAATTAATACTGCTTGTGGAAGAATGAGCAGACAACGCTACGTAAATAACATGAGTCGTTACTCAAAACTACTATAGCAATGCTCCCATTAACCTCTTGATAATCTCTCGAGTTTATCATCGTAGTTTTCTATGTAAAATAAGCGTCTTCTTACATATTATGGAAGAAAATAAGCTCTAGAACTTGTGACGCCTCCTTTTATATTTCAATACTTGGCAACGTACTACGATTAATACGCCTCAGGTGCTAATCCAGTTAAGTCGCGATGAATATAATCCCTTTTTTCCACTTCAGCGTTGGTCAAAGTGTCGCGGTTATAAGTAGATATGGCGCAGAATCAACACTAGGCATAACTGCGACGCAGTTGTGAAATAAAATTAACAAGGAGTATTAAAGGTTGTCATGGATTATTTTTGTTTCACCTGATGTCACTCAATTCCTTCGTGCTGTCAAATTTGATTGTGTTGCATCCGAAACCTAACTAGTCACTAGATTGTGTGAACCATCCCCCTCCCGCTGCAACTGATGATCTAAATGTAGCAATAATAGAATTGGATCATATATTGCAAGTGGTTAATAAATGAGTTGTTAAAATTGCAACAAATTTTTACCATTTTCTTTTTCTGTCTTAGGCTGTGGTTTGATTATCCATATAGGTACATGGCATGATTTTCCAGTTAGCCTTGGCAATCCAACAACTGTTTTAACATTTAATAGTGCTGAGGTTGTCAATGCTTTAGCTGCCATGCATAGTCCAGGGGAAATGTTAGGAGACGGTGATGTTTACAAAATAAATCTTCAAAAACGTCTTGGTGTGAAAATTACTTATCAATTTGAACTTACAGCAAATCATGAACAAAGAAGCATTAAAAAAGGCTTGTAATCAGTGGATTAGAAACTATTTTTCTAGATTCGTTTTCATTCTCTTCTTTCCTGCTATAAATATGAATATCAAATATTACTTACTTCTTATTCTCTTAAAGGGAAAGGGGTGAACGTGTGTATGGGTGTAGGTGTGGGCGTGGGCTATAGGATCTGCAAAATGACTTTTTTCAGTACCGGCCGTGATTGTAGTTGAAACGTACCACGTTTACATATAATAACTAAGAATCTGCTTTTCTTCAGAATTGACACTGCCTACACTCTAAAAAAATAGGTTCTTTCCGGAACTTAAAAAAGTTCTTCCCATGGGCACACCGGAAGAACTTTTTTGGGTTCCGTATAGAACTTCAAAAGGTTTAGCTTGTAAGCTGCAAAACCTTTCAGGTTTTGTAAATCTTGAAAAAGTTTTGCAGCTTTGACATCGAACCTTTTAAAGTTGTATACGGAACCTAAAAAAGTTCTTCCGGTGTGCCCATGGGAAGAAGTTTTTTAAGTTCCGGAAAGAACCCAGTTTTTTAGAGTGAAGGGCCTAAGAAAAGTGTTAAAAGACTAGAAAATCTCGACAAACCAAGATTTTGACGATAACGCACAGTAGATATGGTGTGTTCATGGTTACTTGAACGCGTTTCAATGGTTTACAGCATTGATTACATAAAAATGAGTAGATTTTTCTAAAGATTTGCACATTAGCTCATTGAATTTCTCGCTTTTTAACGTATACTTATGGGTTGACGACTTACCCTTTGGTTCAGTGGAAAATATTTCTTGTGAGAAAAGAGCTTGAATGCGTTAATGAAAGCATGAAAAGGCTCCGCGTGCAAAAATAATGTTTTCTCTACTTTTGTGAACGAATCAAAGGGAGAAGAATTCACACTATATATGGAGAAATGCATTCTTTTTTGTTTGATTCTATTATGGAAGACTTCCGTCTCTATTCAAAATACTACTCTATTTGAATTCAATCGGTACTGATCAGTTCTATAAACCACTTGGATTCGTTCATCTCGATTTCGTATTTTTTAGAACGTATACCAAAAGAGTCTTATATAAAATCGGTTCTTTTAATATTCTCTAGGCAAATGCCTAATAATGAAACCGCGTGGATTGGTCATAGGATCCCACGGGAACGACTTTTCTTGTTTCCCTTTTCCCGTTCCGGAAAAAATTTTAAAAACTCCCCTTCACGAATTCCTGTTCCAGAAATTTTTTCACAGGTTCTAGTATTGGTGATACCAACTTTGGTCGAAATGTAAAAATGTCGAAAGAATGAAATATCGAAGGGTAAATATGTTGAAAGGAGAATAATTTCAATCAAATGAGAAATGACTTTTTATTTTTATTTTGAACGAGGAAAAGTTAAAATCAATAAACAAAATCAACACATGGATGGTTGGCTTGGCTAACTTTTAATATAATCTGAGCAGAATCATTAGGTCTTTTTCGCTACTACAAAGGACAAGCTTGTAAACAGGCTCGATCCATCGATACAATTGTCACCGTATCGTTTGTATAACCTGTTGATACTGCTCTGTATTACAGATGTTCGGTAGTTCTTTTTCTTTGATGCGCCACTCGACCATTGAGCCCTTATCACTGAGACTTATTTCTTTTCCAGCTGCAAGAAATCAATGAATTGTCAAATGTTCGGATGAGTTTTTAGAAGTCTAGAATTCATTCTGCTATGATAGCCTCCAATAAGAAAAAACGCGAAATAGTTTTCTGAACGAACAGTGCGTTTTCTCACCTTCCCATATGCTGTTTGTTCGAGTTTCTGACGTCCACACATTCCATAATTCGATACTTTTTCCTTTCGACATTTTTACTTTCAACATTAGTAGTTTCTGCATTAGTTGGGTAAATCCTAGTATTATTTCATTGCTTACATTGAAAGAATTCTAATGCCACGTATCACCATATTGTGACATCTCTTGTTTCACAACATAACATCTTTTTCACAAGAAACACATGGAAGAAATTTCGCGTTGGGTATTTACCAACGAATGATACACTTCGCGTTGAACTGTTAATAGCTTTCATAGTCGACGATGTTCTTGCTCATACCTTCATTAATACTTGGTTTCCGTCATTTATTCGATTCTTTTACGCTAACATCGTGTCTTTTTTCTACACTCATCTATTGTTGGCATTCTATACAATATACTCTACTAGTAATTGCTTTCTGCGTAGTTATTAGTTCATGCTATCTATTTTTTACTTTAGATTGACTATGTCTAGTGTATTTTTTCGATATTCGTCTATTGATGATATTCAATGTATTATACTATTGGTAATTGTTTTCGTCGTACTTATGAGATCATGCCACCTATTTCGTTTTTTGTATCTATTTTAGATACATTTTGTCATTATTATCTATATTTGCTCTTCTTGTATTTTAGTTTCAATAAAGTGAGTGACTTCAACAAAAATAACGCTTTTGAAAACTGTACCTCAAGATTTAGCGTCATTCAATGGTACATCTGTCTAAAAAAATCCGTTTCGCAGAAAACCAACGAAAAAACCTTTGCGAGACTCGGAAACCCTTTTCTTACTCTCGAGAACTGTTTCAAGGGTTTCCGAAAGCTCGGGAACCTATTTTTTACCAACAGAAACTCTTAAGGCCCCGCTAAAAAAAAGTCGATTTTCGTCAACAAAATGAAAATTAAGATAACACCATTAGGTGATAGCTCATGTTCTGCTCTTTCAGAATCACTTGAGTTCATTTTCCCAAGACCATTTTTTGACCGAGATTTTTAGCGATCTTTGAGAGGTCCTCTATGTCAAAAACGATCTTTTTTAAAATTAGGTCTTTGATCTCTAATTACTGATTAATTAATTAACAATGAATTAAGCGCTCACCGTGTGCAGAATTAAAAATTACGTAGGACGAGATAGGTCAAATCCTCAAAAACCGCGTGAAGATTGAGAAAATTTAAAAAAACAGCAAAACATTTTCGAAAAAATGTTTTTATGTTTCTCTCAAAATCATGTTTTTCCACTTTCCATCCTAGTTCTTTTGCCTTTAACTCTGTTTTTTCGAAAAACTATTTTTACCATTCGATAGAGCATGCAAAGACGCAGGGCGCCTCGTGCTTCGATTTTTGAAAAAGCTTTTTTTAAGTCCAAAAAAGATCGCCTACAAAATTCACTTACAGTTTTTTGGCCTTTTTTCAAGGACTTTGAGTTGTGGAAACTTTTTTGGGCATAAAAAAAGCTTTTTCAAAAATCGGAGCACGAGATGTCCTGCGTCTTTGTAGCTCTATCGAATGGTAAAAATAATTTTTCGAAAAAACATAGTTAAAGGCAAAAGAACTAGGATGGAAAATGGGTCATTTTTCACCAGTTTTCACTTTATAACTTCCTTAAAGTTGCATATTTCGGGCTAAAATTTTTATCGTAGACTACCCGCTCCAGTCCTAGAATATCCGCAAAATTTCAGTCGATTTGGACTTTCTTTGACGAAAATCGACTTATGAGGAGGGGGGCCTTAAAAGGCCTCGTATTAAAGCAACAAAACCTTTTCAAGATTTAGGCAACCAGATAGGTTTTACAGCATACAAACCAAACCTTTTAAAGTTCTTTACTGAACCCAAAAACGTTCTTCCAGGGAAAATCCTTTTAAAGTTCGGAAAAAAACCTATGTTTTTTAGAGTGAACCCTGCACATTGAAGAAGCAAATAATAGAGAAATTATTCGCTGATTTACTTGGAAGATGTTGCTCAGAATCACATCATATTTTTACAATGTGAAATGGTATTAAAATGGGAAACTAAAAGTGGAACACGAGTAATGATGTGTGATGTGGTGAGCAGTCAATCAATTTATGCAATTATTTTAACAGACACTTGTTTTTTTTTCATATACATAACACAATATTTATTTCAAAATAAAAAATTGTTTCACCGATACAATTCTGTAAACATAAAGATAGGACCAACAGATTTTCGGGAACGGAAATATTCTTATAAAGTTCTCGTTTCCGAAATCCTATCAGGATTCCCGCTCTTCATTCTCGAGGGACCATAACTGGGCAACGAGAACATTGACCGAACTGAGTCAAGATAATCAATCACTCATACTACTTAAATGAAGAATCTATGAAATATTGTGTTTGTCCATAGCTAGATTGGGTACAGATATTCCATTTTTCAGATATCTATCTTTGTGGTATTGAAATATGAGAATATCGAAACAGCTCATGGATAATAATTCAATGATCGATAAAATAGCGTGAGATATTTTAAATCATCTATTTTTTTCAAAGCTATTGGACGTCTTTGAGGGCATAAGAGGCATATTAAACGCATTTCTCCTGCAGTTTCATTAATATTCTATGCCAAAGCAGTACAAATTTCAATACTCATCTTGGAAATTTTGTAATGTACTATCGTCATCTTTGTCTTTATTTAAAAAATCAATGGATTTCATAGAAATGTAGATGAAGATTCCAAACTAAATAAAATTTTCTGAGTTCCTTTCTACACCAGACACACTGCAACAGTGTTCATTATTCACAGCTAGCTGTTAAGCAATAGGAATCTTAATATTCAAAGCAAATTTTCTTCGGTTTATCAATCGTGTAGATGTTTTCTTCTATCAATCAGGGAAAGTAATTGTACTTCGATTGAAATGAATTTAATGCTCTATTGTTTTATGAAAATAAAATCATAACCAAAATTAAGATAAATCTTGTGTTTGAATATGATCCGTTGATCCTTGTGAAAAAATTTATAGTTGATTGCGTCTTGATTCCGAAGCACTGCTCTAAATTGTTTCAGATCATTTTGAATTATCCGACAATTGAGTAGAAGAATCTGCTACCGAACAACTGACATAGAACTTCATATAAAAAGACGTGATATTTTTCATCGCTACTCTTTGTGAATTTGGAAGCTCCCACCACAACGTTTGGCAGTACCATCATATTCTGTTGAACCAGTTTGTCAAATTCATTTCCTGTTTATTGCACAATAAACAGGCATCTGTCTAATAGTTGACCGATAGTGATGATATGTAATAGATTGGACTGTGTAAGAATGCGTTAAATTTCTTTTATTTCTGATGGGAACTTCAGCTGTTGTTTCCTCTGTAAGATAACGTTCTTGGACGAATATATTCTTGTTGAAATGAAGATTTTGAACGCTGTTCAGAATCTGATAGGGTGAATAATGTGAACACAAAGATCTTTGACTTATCCTACAGGTTTGGGCATCTAAAACATATACTTAACATCAAAACGAGTTCATCAACTTTTTTAAAAATATAAATATATTTCAAGCTGCAAAATTTTCTGTTTGTGGACAATCTGGTGATCTTGTAGGTCAATATTCTTGATGAAATTTGATGTTCTCTCTTGAACCCCAACAGAAACGTCTGGCGGATTTAAAATCCTTCCAATCCAATCGGGTTTTTCTTTTGAATGGCGAAATGCTGGAGACCAGTCTCATATGAACAGCTTCTTTTTGAACCGCTTGCTTTTGACATTAAAGTCATCCCACATGAATTACTGGATTTTTTCGAGCTGTCCAAGTCTTGCGGCGTTTTTCTTAACATACTTCTGAAATCCTATGATATACGTATTTCGAAGATTTGATTTTGCAAAATCGATGTACAGTAAAACCTCCCTTAGTGGACACTCCTCTATAGTGGACACCTCCTTATAGTGGACACTTTGAGGTCCGACGGAGCACTT
>OENT01002557.1:10390-20532 GCA_900239685.1 Rotaria macrura
CATTCCTCAAATAATAAGCATTCGCGCACTGACACACACAAGGGAATTTATTCCATTAAATCGAACAAACCAATTGAACTTTCTCCCCTTGGAATTAATTGTCTTAATTTCAGATTTGAAAGAGGAATTCAGTAGATTGTCGGTTCAAAATCGATACCAGCTCGATTATTCGTTGAAAAACGACGCTTTCTTAAAATATGTCAGATTGCATTATTCATCATGAAAAACGATCACGGTTTTCGCCTAATAATTTTCAAAGGGACACCATCTTTAAACAATAATTAAAGAAATACTACAATACTGAAATAGAACAGCTAGCTGTCGTAAACGACCGTTTACGATAGAAAAACGGCAGTCGTTTTCTAAACCGTTTACAGTCATCGTATCCGATCATTTACGTTGATATCCGACTATCGTTTACAGTTAGCGTGTATTTACGGCCAACGTTTACATGGATTTTTCACGATCACCGTTTACGACGATCGTAAATCACCGTAAGACTTCGTTTATGACGATAGTAAACGGTCACAAAATACGTTCGCTGTTTTTCGTCGTAAGAAATAGGTATACGGCGTGGATGATCGACCTGGGGGATCTTTGAATTACTTAAGCTTATGCTCGCATTCAATATACAACCTAGCCAGGTCGATCGACAAGGCTATCCGTATTTTCACCATAAACGACTATTTGAAGACCACTATTGTTCAACTGGAGGACATAACGAACGTATACGGTTCGTTTATGCGTCGTGAACTAACCATGAACAGTCATATACGAATCGTATTCTTCGATGTCACGATACATAAGCTGTATGTTAATGACATTATAGTGCTGTAGGCAAAATAAATGGAATCCAAAGTGGTGAACTCCCCAGGTCGTTTATTCAGGAGCCCGGATCCCGTCGGATCCCGCCGGAACCCGCTGAAAACGTCATATTTTACGGCTTGTTCTGGCCGGTTCCAGTATATTTCTGGCCAGAAACGGCCGGACAAAACACCGGAACAGGGAAGCAGTATTCCAGCCGGAATTATCCGTACCCAGAACCTGGATACTCCAGCAACTTCCGAAAACCGGAATTTTCATCGAAATACCTCGGATCATCGAGGAACCTACCGTAACTATGGCAAGTTCCGCCTGGATCCAACCGGAAAAAACCAAACTCCGATAAAGAAGCAACGGAAAATTGTTGGAAACAGCCGTCGCCGGAACAGATTTTTTAATATTAATTATGCTTGAAAAATTAGGCCTCGGCTAAAAATAATTTCATCAAATATGAAATTCAAATTTATATCATTCCTAGATACTGACTTCAGCATTTAAAAAAAAAGATCTTCAACGGCCTTTACAGGTCTTTCTTCAAAATTCCTTCATTTTAAGGGTTTTTTCAGCTTTTTCCCGTGGAATCTATACAAAATCAAATTCTAAGACTTTCCAGAGAAGAAAATTCCAATTTATCTCATTCCTATCTGCTGAAATCAGCATTTTGAAAAAAATACTTTCAAAGGTCGTTTTTTATATTTCTTCATTTTAAGGAGTATATCGATCAAATGGATAGTTAATGATACTTTCATGAATTCGTGGGAAATTTTTAGATGTGTTACTAAGAGTTTTACTGTGTGCAGTGCATTAGTTTGCATATGAAGTCTCTTTGATAAAATTTGTAAACCGTAGGTCATTATGAGACCTTTGAAGCTTCACTTATCTTGATTGATGACTCAGGAAAATCTCAAAACAGTGGTGTTTAACATATGTACTGTCCGTACACATAGCGTTTTCGTTTTGCAAATGTCTAAAAATCAGATTTTCTTGTCTTCCGACCTAAAATTCCCAATTTTGCGACAAAAAAGTTTTCGGAGAAAACTTTATATTGTTTGAATTCAACTTAATTTTTTCCCAGTGAATCTTGTGGTGTTGTCGGAGGATTATTAAATAAAAACCCAAAATTTGACTTTGAAATACGGAAAGGCTTGCTTCGTAAGTCGGAATATTTAGTGCTGTTTAGGAAACGGCTAGATGAGTCTTAGTAAGTTTAGCGGAAACTGTCGGATCTGGACAGTGTCCTGTTCTGGTGGGAAAATTGTTTTATCCGTTACCGGTATCCGCTCCGGAACCGGCTGGATCTGGACTCTATGCGGTCCAGACTTGTAAAAGGTCTTTTCCGTCGACTGAACCCCATGTAGGAAATGGGAACCATATCCGTGGATACGTTCCTGTTAGCGTTAGTGTTGGTTCACACTAACTCTAAACGATTATTAAGATAGGCCTTCTAGTCTAATTGGCTAGGACAACTGTCGAGATAGCAGGAGGTGTGGGTTCGATTCTCGCGAAGGTCATTTTTTCATCATCACAGTCACAAAACAACAGTGACACTGCTTGTCTCTTTCCTTCTATACATATGTAGAGCTAACAGTTCTGGTCCTCGGAATTAGTGGGAAGTAAGCCGGAACCGGAAGCTGGAATCGATTTCGGAAACTTGCTTCCGGAAATCGTGGGAATAATACTGGATCCCGCCGGTTCCAGCCGTACGTCTTCGACCTGGGGCTATTGGTAGGCATAGTTATAAAGTCTTTTTTTCGACATCGTACTGATAAGAAATGGGCTTCAATGTTATGACCAAGTACTGAAGTGCAAAAACCATGGAATAGCTTTAATTAAATAGGATAAAGTCTTCGTTTCCCATCAAATCAGAAACAACAAAAACAAGTTATTCAAATAATCTCCACAAAAAAAAATATAGCTTCTCAATCCTACGAACCCAGCTGACATAAAAAAGCCATGATGCTGACTTGAAAACACGCTAGAAAATGAAACACGTTTTCGAGGAGCCCTCTCGTTAAACAGCAATGTTATGTCAGTCTTAAAAAAACATGAAGTTCGAGTAATACAGCTAGTCACGTCGGAAAGGATGTTGTGTTTAAAATGGTTTCTGATACACCAGCATGTGAAACGTGCTTTAAGATAATAGTCTCCTATTGTACCATATCAAAAGTATGCGTTGCTTAAAAAGCCGAAGGCGAGCTTAAAAATCTACAATTGTATGATTAATAGGATCAGCATAAGATTAAATATCGTAGTAGGAGTTTTCTGTCCGTTTATACTTGATAAAAAGTGTTACACCTACTTATCAAATAGAAGAATTTTACCATAGAAATTTCCCTGTTCACTTTCGTTTGACACAAAAGCCAAGCGAATATGTGATTGTTTCCGTTAAATTATTTACAATGAGTACTTCGAAGAAAATCAGCTTCTCTTGCTTAGTGCTTTTTACTGATCCAAATTTATACGACAAACTCCTTGATACGACAGATTATGTCTCTTTCTAGTTTTTTGAAGTTCAAAATTATATTTTGTTGTGCACTGAAACTAAGAAATGGCCAATTCATCACAATCTAACGGCAAATCTCGTTTCACAGATCTTTTCGATGAACCAGTAGATCACCTTTTGTCGCCGATAAAAGGCTATCAAACAAAGCCGTTGGTTTTACTATGGGAAGCTGTTAAACCTGTGGCTGGATTTTTTGATGAGATTAGAGATGATGTCTTTGTTGCTTTAAATAATTGTGAGAATCCTGCTGACGGGTTGACTCAACAAGAAGCAGCTTCCATACATTTGTATACGATGCAGTTTGATGGTGGTCCGAGTTTGTATGAAATTCTGAATAGATCTTTACGCTCAGAAAAGCGTGAAGAATTGATACCATGGTTCTCATTTCTGAAGTTATTTCTTACTGCTCTACACAAATTACCATCGAAGAGTGGAATAGTATGGCGTGGTGTTCGAGATGTCAATCTAAGTTCGAAGTACAAAACCGGTACAAAATTTGCTTGGTGGGGAGTGAGTTCGTGTACTACTCATATTGAAATACTCGAATCAAATCAATTTTTGGGCAAGCATGGACAACGAACTCTATTTTCCATTGAATGCATCAACGGAAAATCTGTTGCTGCTCATTCATATTTCAAAAATACCGAAAAAGAAATAATTCTTATGCCCGGTTCTTATTTTGAAGTAATGGGTCAATTGAATCCATCATCAGAACTTCATATTATTCAATTAAAAGAGATTACACCACCAATTACACTCGTTAGATCACCATTTTCTAAATCAAACGAACAAACGGCTTCTTCAGTTGTGTCTAAGCCAAGCGTATCTGCTTCATCAACACCGACAGAGATGGCTGCAATAAAAGCTTTCGGCAGTGCATCAAACAAAAAATCATCAATGACATCAGGTACGAATGATTCACCCACCCTCATTTTAAATTTTCCCGTTGTTTATCTTCTCATTCAAAAATCAATAACAGCGGAGGCGATTCGAGAGAAAAGAGTCGTCATGATACTACAGTAGTTTTTGTGGATTTATTAAGAAAATGGATGAAATGAAAATTGAATATGATATTTAGCCGATCACTTAGTGATCGCTCCTGGAATATGATACATATATAGATTTCCGCTCTAAATTGATCTGGTCAAGGCTTGAGTCACATTTATAAATGTAGCCATATGAAAATATCTGCTCGCTTTTGTAAAGATCTGACGATTTAATCCTATTTATTCACTTGAATAAAATTAGTACATTCGGCTAACAGAAGAGTTTGATCAGGGTCCAACAGCTCACTCTGTAGGATTCTAATGTTCGTGATCCGATTATAACTGCATCAATATTATACAAATGCCCAAACAGTTCGATCGGATCGACTTGTGAAATTGATACTTCTCGATGATTTGACCAACTTAATTCCCATAAAGAAAATTAATAATCTCTCTGGAAGAACAGATATCTTAACATGCTTGGTGATGATGTTCGTTTATGAGATTCTTCATGTGATTTATTCCTTGTAACGAGAACCTACATCTCAAAAAATAACTGTTGCAGAGTTGGTAAAACATGTCAATGAATTGAAGTTAACGAAGTCAATTAATTGTGTTTCTCGCGTCTTTTTATCCTGTGACATCCGATTTATTCGGCCTGAAAAATCGTTTAGATAGATCTGAACTGCTGTTTTCACATAGGTCGATTTTGTTTTTCTACCGTATGCCTCAGTTAAACAGCTTAACAACATGAGATAATTCTAGCACCGACCAAACTCGTTAAGATGACGTTCGAAGCTATAAGAGCGCAGTTATTTGGTGACTGGGTAATCCGTCGCAGAAAATTTGTCGCAAATGTATTTTGTCGCATAGATCATCGATTGGGATGAAATTAAAGTAGAGGCTAACAGTAGCGCTTATTAATATATGACAAAAATTTAAACTGCAATGAAGAGAATCATTTACTAATTTTAATTTTGCTTTGCAGTCTCTATTCTAATCTCGAAAAATTAGCTTCGCATTAGTTTTTCGCTCTATAACTTCAATATAACCTTTAGAACCAAGACTAGGCTTTCTTTTCTCGCTTGAAAATTTATTAATTGTACTCATCATTTCCCGAGAGAATAAATAAGTTTTTTCGTATTCGTAATGTCTCTCGTCACTGTGAGAATTTATTCTTTTAGTTATTTTTGAAATTAATTGTTTTACTACGTTTTTTCAATGTACTATTGGATTTTCAGAGTTTTGCTATTCAGGATAGCGCAGTTCTTGAAACCCGATAGTTAATTCGGCTACAAGTCAATTGCGGAAACTTTTTCGACCAACTAAGAAAAAATTTTTGCAATCAAGAAGACACAGTTTATTCAATGAATAAATTATGTTTTACTTAAGACAATCAAGAAAACATACATGTGCCAAATCTTATTAATCTAATTACAGTGCGACTAATTGTCCATGCAACGAACTGTCCGGCCACGTATTGTCTCTGCGACGAATAGTCTGCAACGAATAGACGGCAACGAATAGTCTGCGACGAATTGTCTCACGACGAATTCGCATAGCACCGATCCAGTCACACGCAAAAGTAGAAAAATCGCAACTAGACTCACTTCTAACTAAAATCGAGTTCAGACGCAAAACATATATCTCTGGAGACGCGATTCCGAACGAAAACGCGTTGATATGTGTTCCAAATCCCATCCCACCAAGGTTCAGACGCAGTCCATGCAAAATCGAGTCCAGAAGCATTTTTTAATATATTTTTCCTCGCGTGTGGATGTATTTCGCATGAAAAACACATTCAAACGCACGATTTCTGCATTTTGTGTTTAAATGGGCACCAAGGGCAGGCATGCTACATTCAAAGCTTCAAACTTTATGCGTTGAATAATGGATTCGATCGCCTATATTGCTCATCATTTCGAATAATTTATTCTCAAGAATTAATTATTTTTCAGATTATAAAACTTGATCGTAGCTCTTCGAAGTCTGATTTAACCATTATGAATTCGATGTCTAGTTGCAGTTTTTCTAGAATCGAGTATAACGTCAAGAATACAATCATTTATAGATACTCACATTGACTCTTGTACATAGGAAATCGAATATGAGGGCATTACACAGTAATTCTATCAAGTTTATCAGATACTTTCGAGAATTATCTTTCTATTTTGTAAAGCTCAAGCTTTCAGTGATTTTGTTACACGTGCACTTCAAGTCCACTGCTTACACAACATAAACAATTTGCGCGAAACACATCCACGCTCAGGTTAAGTAAGATTATATTTTTACTAAGATCAATTCCAAATTCTTGTACAATGATCGAAAGAAATTTAATACTCCAAAGAAGAGGGCGAGTTGACTGTAGGATTTAATATTCAATCTGAAAGTTAAAATTTAAATAACTATAACTAAGCATCTGGCATATGAATATTAGTGTTGATGTTAGATGTTGTAAACTTGTTTGCTGTTATGTGGAGGATGATAATTGAAGGATGGTACTAGTTGATGTCAATATGCTTCAGTTAGAGCACTTTTTGAATTTACATCAAGATTTTCACTCTTATGTGAACATTAAAATCCTCATGCACTGTATTGACCATGGTGAGATTGAAGCGGAGCATGTTTAACTTTCATTACGACTGTGAGCTATATTTATAATCGAAGTATTCATAATCAACTATATTACTTCTTTTACCCTTTATTAAATTTAATTTGATCAGCTCCTTTGCAAATTTTCTTATCTGGAAAGGGTTTTGTGGGACGAGGACTGTATTTAGTTGTAAACGATAGTTACACATGAATAATTTTACTCCTTTTGGGGGGGGGGGGGTCCTTCTGTTAGCTTTAGTGTTGGTTCACACTAACGCTAAATGATGATTGAGATGCGACTTCTAGTCTAATTGGCTTGGACAACTGCCCGGATAGCAGGAGGTGTGGGTTCGATTCCCGCGAAGGTCACTTTTTCATCGTCACAGTCACAAAACAACAGTGACACTGCTTGTCTCTTTCCTTCTATACATATGAAGAGCTAACACCTTCACGTATCCATAATTATGGCAAGTTGTTCAGGAACCAACATTGTAGTCTAGATTTTATATGATTCGGGAAAAAACACAGAGAAGTAATAGTATTCCAGCAGTCACATTGACCATCAAATCCACAACCAGACTTTAAAAAGTCTTCTATAGACCACAATCACATGACTCTGTCATCCTAAAAGAGAGCGAACGGTGGGTCCGTTCAGTCGTATGCTATATATCTCCTTCTAATATTTGATTCAATATTGGATCGACAAGTCATTCAAAAATAAAAGTGAGTTTCAAGTCAACCATTTCTTCTGGTCCAATACTCAGATAACCATGAATATTATTGGTTTCCATTGTTCGCGTCAAAGTTGAGAAGTAGTCAACGTAAATTAAACAACTAAACAACTGCAACAGTTATGAACAGGTGGATGCTGTAATATATGGAGGAAAATTGAAGATATCTTTTCTTCATGCAATATAGAAGTCTTATTGATGTGAAAAACGATCAGCTTCTCGATTCTTTTGAAAAATGCACAAAAATTGTTCTTTTTCAAAAAATCTAGAGGCTAATGCAGTTTTATAGGTAATGATTAGATGGATATAACAACTTGCTTGCTGAATCCTGCTCACCTATGGATGTTAAGTCGCTATATCCAATATAAAGTTCAAAGTTAAGAAAATCTCGAAATGCAACCTTTCCATGTAATTAAGATAAAAACTATCTCACATATATTAGACAATAAGGCGTTCTAATGTATTCTCCTTCGATTAGTGAAACCTATAGATCAATAGTTTCTGCCTTATCGAATTCTTGAACTTAAAATCACCAATTTTTATTTCTCGTGCTGACACACTAGACATCATCTACTCAGAAATATGTATTACTGCACATCTATTTTTAGCTTAGTAACAGACATCATAGGAAATCACAATGTATATCCTTATTCTTTTTTTGACTGTGGGAGTTTCTCATTTAGACTATGATGAATTAGCACAAAAAAGTGCATGCGTGCTACTTCGTCAAAATTATACACCTTTTCAGTCGTTTACGACCAGCAAAGTATCTTGAAAAGCCGACTTTTGAAAGAGGAGAGTAAATAAATGCAGCTTTTGTAATGAATCGCCATTTATTGTATGATTTGTTCTTATGTAGCAGTAAGCGAAATGCTACTCGTTGAGAGAAAAACAAGTGAATCATTAGTTGAAGGACGTCCTAGTGATTCGTTGATGTGGTCAATAATCATCTCCCGGAGAACTTCAATTGTTTCCTGGGGCGGTAAAGTGATAGGTGAACTTTATCATTCTATGAACTGTCCATTTGTAATACAAGGTTGAATCATAAAATTGACTCCAATGATTTGAATTTGATAGAGGAACATTTTGCCATAGAACGTTTGTTCACGATGTCACAAGTGTTGTGATGATTATTCATCTTCGATGAAGTCTCGAATTAACAGATGACATTCACAGTTTTGCTCTGAAAACAATAAAATAAATTAACGTAATTTTGATTAAATGCACCCATTTGATATGTCATCTTCGTTATGTTGAAAAATTTCTCTAGTACTGCTTCGAAAGAAATAAAATTGATGGACACGATCATTGGTATTTCTCAATTCATTCCTTTTCTATGTTGGTGTATTAGTGAGTTACTCGATGAAAATACGTATTTTAGCGTAAATTGAATAAATCAATAAAAGTTAATGGCGATGATAATTGTTCATTTAATCAATGGACAAGAGAGAAGTTACTATTTCAGAATCAAGGAACTTCTTTCAACAAAATAGATGAATTGAATAATCAGGACACCTGGAAAAGAATCATACGTTTGATTAGTGATCTTAATTGGTGAACATCCGATAAAATTTCATTCATGGACGAGCAATATTAGTGAACTGGAATACTGGGTCGTGGTGGTTTTTATTTCATGTTATGGTATGTTGCCTTCATGGCACATGTTACGCTTCAGTGTGAATAACGTAGCTGAACAATATATGTGTGGTAAGAATGGTTTCCTTTTTATATGATCGTTAGACAACGCAAGAACTTTCACTATTAGTTGCGAAGTAAATTTAATAGATGAGCAACGTAGTTATAAAGATAATATTTAATCATTCATTGTATTGTCCTTACAGAATGAATATATTCTACTCTTTCATCTCTATGTGTGGCATGTTGTTGAATAAGATGATTGGAAAAACGAGGATTGGAACACTTTTATTAAATTATCATAGCATTCCCTTTCGGAAACGAATCCGATTGTTTGATGTCATAGATCACAACATACGTACATACTTTATGCGTCTCCCTCATTCATAAATCTTGTGATTATTCATCAGAACATTTATTTCTAACATTCATTTTGATATGAATGAAAATAAATGACTAAATTGTTTGGAAAAAAAGAGTTCGATTTATTTGAGATGCAGGATCAACTATCAATATCTTGTAATTTGTTACGAAATTCCTGAGTAAGCGAATGAAACAACAATCACAATTATTTATTAATTACTTATCGTTAATTTTCATACCTAGAGAATCATCCTCATTTGAGAAACGAAAATGTTAGTTGAACGAAAATCTGATGAAAACACTTCCTTTTCAACGTAATCTTTAATGAGATTCTGAATTCATCATTTTCTGTTGATATATTCGAGCGATAAATGAAAATCTTCGTCTTTATTGTTCAACTGTGATGCGGGCTATTATTTAGTGAGTGGTTTGAATGGTGTCCCTAAATGCTAGCAACACATTTCAATGTAACCCTGTTTTGAATTAGTCATGATCTTTGTACTCGTTTGA
>OENT01002558.1:0-20488 GCA_900239685.1 Rotaria macrura
AAGAATTGCATGGTTTGTTTAGGCTTCTAGAAGAAGCTTTATCTTTTATTTAATGTTAAGAACTATTCAAAAAATATGATGATCGCATCAAAAAAGAATAGAGAATACACAGACGATTCTTTTTGATTATGTAATCCATGAGTAAAACTTGATTGTGATCCATTATAAAAATGAATTGTTAACTAAAAATAAACGTACGAAATACTGTCCATAGAATTCATGGAGCTAGATTTTCTATGTACATGTGATATCATGGTTTTGACTATAGAAGTCTGATTGTGTGTCCAGTAGCAACTTTTATCTATGTAATTTAGTAGGTGTATCCTGAATAACTAATTATAATAGTGTGTGGCATACTGTTTAGTGAAATGAAAGGATAGAAAAAGACCTAAAAAATTGCCGAAGTAATATTTAACTGGCCTATTACCTAACATGCTATTGATAACACAAGCATAAAAAACTCTAAAGAATCTTATTTAACTCACGGTAAAACAAGAAGCAGAAGCGAGACTTTCAAAGATAGCAGTATCTTCTTATATTTCGTGTAGCCCTTATCTTCAAAGTTAAAGCAGATAAAACCATAGGCATAAGTTATTTTATTTTTATTATTATCATTTTACATTACTGGTGTCCTTCGATGCTATTACTCTAATTTACGTATAAGAGTATAGCAAATATAGTCGAACCAATGAAATCTAGATTCATATTTCTAACATTGTACATATTACAATACATTTCTTTCACTAATGGACAAAATGCTACGACAATGCTACCAATAGATGCATGCGTGCCGCAATTAATCAATCTTCGTTGTCCGGTCAATTATATCGTTGTTATTACAAGTGCTCTATACGGTATTCCCAGAACGCCTGGTTCATGCAGTTATACAGCTGGTGATTGCATTGCTAGTGCAATGAATGATGCAAAATGTATATTGCCTGGTGTTCAGTGTGCTATATTCATGACAAAGAAAATTCTACCACAATGTAATGATGCTTTCAGTGTTTACGTCCACGTTGAATATGATTGTATACCAAGCACAATGACTGATCCATCAAAAGAATATGATGCTTGTCAAAATGGGATAGACATAACCAGTGATCAGGGAATAATAAAAAGTCCTGGCTATCCACCATCATCATTTCAAACAACGCCAACCGAATGTATTCGTTCAATACGTGTCCCGGCCGATAAAACAATTCGCTTATGGTTAATGGATTTACGTATTGGTTCCGCCATTGGAACCTGTGCTAACGATCATGTCTATGTTGTTGATAGTGTGCAAACATACCGACACTGTGCTACTTTACAATATGCGTATCCATACTTATGTTCATCGACAATCATTATTCAATACCTTGCTAAAACATCATCAGCCATATTTCGTGGAATGAAAATGTACTTCGATGTAGTTAATCGACCTGCAAATGACGGTTGTCCTAATTCGAATGTAACAGTAACAGCTGTTCCGGCTACAGAACCAACAACAACGATTAATACAGCCCAAAGTTCAACTGTACCGTCATATGTTTCACTTGGAATAGCTTCACCTATTGAAAGTTTTCAACTGTGTCGAGGTAATTCATTTTCGTCTATCGAGTACTAAACAGAAAACAAATTATATATTCTCATTGCTTCCTATTTGCTTTAGGACAATCATTTTTAATTCGATGTCCAGCTAATTATGGCGTAGTTATTACGACAGATATATTTGGCGTAACTAATTCTGATCAATGTGAACCACATGACGCAGATAAGCATTGCGTTGTTCCTACAGAGCCAACGTATTTGTGTGGTCAAAGTTGCACCTATTACTATCCAGGAAATAAACCTATGCCAACGTGTTCTAATAAAACTGCTGCCTATCAATATGTAGAATATCAATGTATACCAACAGCTAGTGCACTGGTTGCAGAAAATGTTCCGTGCCCAGCTGATGGTTCGAAAATTTCGGTACCAATCGCGAGAAGTGCTCGCTTTCAAAATTTCAATTATCCAGCGTTAAGAAAATTGAATTGTACATACCGATTTACGACTACTCCGGGTTCCGTTCTGAACTTCTATGCACTTGATATTAGTCTAAATGATTTTTCAACTAATTGTAACTCCAATAAAGTGACATTTGTTGAAGATGGCTCAAGTGAAGGAGAAGATTTTTGTGAACAACGTTCCTATAGTTTAACTTATGCGAGTTGTTCCAACGAACTTGACTTACGTTATATTGTTACTGATGATTCAAAAATTCTATCTTCTGGGGTTCAATTTTATGTTGAAAGTTTAGTGCGTCCTCCTATGTGGGCTTGTGGTAAACCATTAATAACTACGCCTGCAACAACTATTCGAACAACACCATTCACAACACAAGCAGTAACACCATTAGCAAATACAACAAATATGTTTGCACTTGACGAAAATGAGAATGATATATGTTTTAATAGTTTAGTCAGTCGACCTTGTCCAGCTGGCTACACATTCATGATCGTAGGTGCTTTCTATGGTGTTAAAAGCCAAGCATCAAATAGATGTGGATTTGTGCAAGGTGATTGTGTACAAGAAGCGTTATCAACAATTAATCAATGCCGAAATGATGTCCCTAGTTGTATTGTATCATACACAGTTAACAGGCGTAGACTTGCCCAGTGTTCAGATAATTTTGCTGATTATTTACATATAACTACTCAGTGCGTGCCCAGTAAATCTGTTGGAACTTCTTCAACTGTAACAACATACGATATTTGTGATACAAATAATGCGATTTCGAATAGTCACGGAGTTATTACTAGCCCGAATTTTCCAAATTACGGAGTCACAAATAATGAATGTCGAAAAACAATCAGAGGTATATTAGATAGAATACCGAAAATTTGGATCAATGAAATGTCTATATCCAGTGGTGGTCAACGTAGTCTAAGTGGTATGAATTTCAATTGTTTGTTTTTTTTTTCTAAATATTTATATTGATATTATTTAGAAGAATCCAATGAACCCGATGTCGTTATTTATAAAGACGCTGATGTAAACAATTTAGATGAATTAGAACAAAAGCATCCATCTATTCGTGATACTTGTACAGATGATTATTTAATAATTGATGCCCCTCAAATAACTTATATTTATTGTGGTATGCGTAAATTAGTGGTTCCTCCTATTTGTGCTTCATCCATAGATATTCGATACAAAGTAACGTCACGACCAGCTTCTCTTCTTAAAGGATTTAAATTGTATTTTGAATGGATTGACGCAACCGGTACTAATTGTGGTGGTGTGCCCGAACCAACAACAACACCTATTAATGAACCCATACCAATGTGGGCACAAAATTTAGAACTTTCCCCATTATTCTCTATACATGCTTGTCTTGGTACACAGACAACCATAAGATGCCCTCGCAGTGCTAATTATGCTCTTGCTATTTTGGATTCAAATTATGCTGTTACTGGCACAGGTGTTTGTGAGCCTCCATTACCAACTCATTGTCGTCAAGAAACTTCACTAAGCTTAACGTGTACACCATCGTGTACTATTCAATATTTAGTTCCACAAATACTTTTTCAATGTGGACTACGCCTTGCCAATTATCTTAGTGTAGATTATAGATGTATTCCAACAATTTTACCGAATAATTTAAATCCATTTGATATATGTGCATCAACATCAACAAGTTCAATCGCATTGAATACAGTCCTGATGACCAGTCCACAGTATCCAACATTAACAGGTTTACGCAGCTGTTCTAAAAGACTTGAAGCACCAACAAATAAATTATGGGAAATCTACATAATTGATCTATTTTTGAAAACAAAAGGCGAAAGTGGTGAATGTGATACATCAACATTAACAATCAATGATGGAAGTCAAACAGTTGTACTTTGCGGTACCCAACAACCTCAATTGGTTGTAACTAGTTGTTCAAATATAGTCCAACTCAATTTCGTTTCTAGTCATCAAGATATTGGTTATCGTGGTTTTAAAATTTATTCTCGCACTATTGACGTGCCTGCTGGTTGGTCATGTGTACCAAGTGGCTTCTCAACAGTAAGAACAACATCAACGACTCGACCTCCACTCACAACAAGTTTATTGCCACCAAGTGCTCAAAGTAAATCGTATTAAACAGAATTATTTTAATTGCATTTCTACATGCGTTTTATTTTCTATTTCTAGTTGCTGCTTATGGTGGAACCACCGGTGGTTCACGTCGATATTGTGTATTTCCGTTTACATATCAAGGGAATCCTCAAAGCAATTGTTTAAAAGTAGACCCACCGATTGCAGTGCCAGGTCAAACTGTTCAAGAACCTTGGTGTTCAATAACAAGTAATTTTGATACTGATCGTCAATGGGGCTTCTGCCATTTAGGTGTTACTGATTCCACAATATATGATATATGTCGTAATCAAGGACAACCACTTCGATGTCCACCCGGTTATGTCATCGATATACTTTCGTCTGATTTTGCTGCTAAACCAAATGGAAATATCGGTTCAGACTCATGTGTCTATAATCAAGGTGATTGCTTTCAAAATGATCCATCGACTATTCAGAGTAATTGTGCAGGTAGACCATCATGCACAGCGTATCATATACCTAAACCTTTACAAGCATGTCAAAATCGACCATCAGCTTATTTACATGTAGATTATACATGCGTGCCGAATAACATCCCTGAGATCCCTACATATGACATGTGTAATAGTGCTTCGGTACCACAAAATCATACTCGTCGTGGATTTTTGATTTCACCCAATTTTCCAAATACGCCAAAGAATATCGATTGCACATTCAATTTACAAGCTGTAAGACCAAATCAAAATATTTATGTTTACATAGTTGACATGGAATTGAGTGCACCGACTTTAGTAGGACAAAGTTGTACAAAAGATATTTTAACTATAACTGTTGATAATAATATTCTGGAAAAATGTGGTAGATCACAAACTAACTTTTTATTTAATACATGTCATTCATATGTATCGTTCCGATTAGTTCGAGCATCTGATGCTCTAGGACGTGGTGTAAAATTGTATTTCGAATTTAGAGATCGATCGCCACAAGAAATATGTCCTGAATTACCGACAACCACCCCACGTCCAATACAAACAACAGTATCACCAGTAATACCCTTACCACCAGCTTACGTTCCGGGACCGTCGCCTCGCACTATTAAACTATTTTGTTTTCCATCTTTAGTATCTCTGATTCCAAATAATTTTCAATGTCCATCAGATTACTTACTTGTCATTCTTAGGGCATTCTATGGTAGAGGCAATCGTTGTGATTATACTTTAGGTGATTGTATAACTGAAGCAAACGATGTTTATCAAGCATGTTCAGGAAAACAAAAATGTTCAGTTACATTTGTAAATCAAGTTCCTTTACCAGAATGTAATAATGTTGCTGCTAGTTATCTTTTCGTTGAATATCAATGTTTACCATCACCAACTGCATCCCCCAATATTCAAGATTTATGTACAGCTCAAATACTTAATGAAGCTAAAGGCAGTGGTATACTGAAAAGTTTATCATACCCATCTTATGCACAAACACAATGTGCTAATGTAACATTAAATCCAATAGCCGATGTTAATCTTGTTATTTTCATCTTTATGATTGATCTTGATATTGGTACAGCTGATCCAAGTACAGGTGAATGTTCAAATGATTATTTATCATTTTCTTATCAATGTAATAATCAATTATTTACTCAACGTCTATGTGGTACACGTTCAGCAGAACTTTTATTTAGTACATGTTCACCAACAGATAAAATCTTTTTTTCATACAACTTAGCAAGTTTAGATTTTCAATCTAAACGTGGTTTTGCATTACTTTATCACTTGAATGAGAAAATTGACACAACTACACCTGGTCCAACAACTACATCAACAGCTACAGGAACCAGTACACCTTTCGGTCCTGGTCCAGTGAGTACATTGAGTCAAATATCAACGACATGTATTTTGCAATCTTTATCTTTACGATGTGATAGACCAGGATATGTTCTTGTTTTACATAAGGTACAACTCGCAGCAAGTAGAACCGGTAGTTGCACTTATTCTTCAAATGATTGTTTTGAAGATCGTACTAGTATGTATAATACATGTGCTGGTAGACAGACATGTAGTATATTTGCACCAACAATGGCTATAAGAGCGTGTAATAATTCAAGATCAAATTATTTATATGCAGAACATCAATGTATTCCTAAAATTCCAAAACTGAATCTTGACATATGTACATCATCTAATTCATTTCAACGAGTTGAAGGTGGTGCCGTAGTTTCATCATTAAACTATACGTCAGGAAATTATCAATGTCAACTACAATTACAATCGAATCAATTGTTAGGCACTCTAAATCATCAAGCATTTAAGATTTATATTCTGACATTAAATTTACCAACCGTTTCAACAACACGTGAACAAGGTGCACAATGTAATCCGAATGATCCATCTATTGAAATCGATGATAGAGCACTGGATGCTGTACGACTATGTGGTAATAGTCATACACGGTATTTACTCGAAACATGTTCGAATACAATCGAAATACGATATAAAAATTCAATGACAAATGTTGGTGCAATAAGATATAAAGGTTTTGAAATTTACTTAGAATCCATTCAAAATAATGAATGCCGTCCACAACCTACCGTAATTGAAGTACAACCATTCAATATTCAAACTCTAGTTGCTTGTGGATTAAAAATTGGCAATGAAACTGCTCATTTTAAATGTACAACTGGTTATGGTCTACTATTTTTACAATCATATCATTATGTCACCAGAGACCCTACTAGATGTGATGTAAGTCAATTTACATGCTCGTTTGCAGGTGAACAACCTCAAGCACAATGTTCAGGCCAGGAGAGCTGTTCATATACACATCCTATTCCATTTATATCACCACCCGGTTATTGTCAAAATAGTCAAGCTGATTCGACACAATTTTCTTTTCAATGTTTACCAATGAGACCATCATTACAACATTCGAAAGTATCATTCTGCTTACAAACACAAACGTCAGAAAATTCAGGATTTATAGATACACCTGACTATCCATACACTTATCAAAACGGAAGACGACTATGTTCATTTAGTATTCAAACACCTAGTAATACTGATGGTAGAAAAAGATCTATTTATGTTTATGTAATTGAATTATCTTTACGCGATACTTCAACAATAAATCCATTGTCGCCTATTGAATGTGTCGATTCGATAAAATATTCTGATGGTGAAAGAACAGAAACATTATGTGGAAAATATGATCAACCTAAATTAGTCTATTATACAGATAAGCCAGCACTTAATTTAACATTTAATATTTCTGAATCATTATCTTCAACGGAATGGAATAACTGGCAAGGTGCACGATTATTTTATATTATTGGAGATCAAACTATACCAACTTCGCCGACTCCACCAGGGCCACAAGTAACGACAACGCCAATATCAACATCAACAGCTAGAACAACAAAATCTCCTATAGATGAAACAACAAAGGGAAAGCCCAATCGTGGAGGTACTATCGCTGGTATCATCATTGGTGTCTTGATCATAGTTGGTGCCCTAGGTGGTTTTCTCTATTATCGTCGTGATTTATTTTTGAAATCAGGTGATGCACCTGCTGTAACATATGATAGTAAAACACTTACGGTCGATGCTAGTTCAGCAAGTGGAGCAGCTAAAATCACAGGCAGTATAAAAACAGATTCGTTGAAAAGATCAGCAGGCGCATTTACCAGTCCATTTTATAACAAATCAGAAACGAGTGAAAAACAAGAAACAGAAAATACAACAGATGCTTAAGACTTTATTCAAATATTAAATTTTCTTTTACTACAGCTTCTCTTCTTTTATTTTTTTAAACGTTAAATTTATCATTCATTGAAATAAAAATAAAATAACTTAAAACCAAAAAAGCAAAATACTTCTTCTCATGTGTTTTCATGCACTTGTGTATTGTTTTGTTATGCTTTTCTGAAGAAAAATAAGCATTGGTAAACAAATTTGAAGTTAAGGAAGTTTATAAATTGTCACAACAAATAAATAAATAATAAAGTACTCTTGAAAATTATTTTGCATACCTTTCTCTGTGTTTTCTATTATTCTATCGGACTGATCAATGTATTCATACGAATGTTTCTATTTCTAATTAAGATATATGCGAGATGAATTTTCAAAGATTTCTTCGAGAATCTTTTATTTTTATTCTATTAATCAAAAAGAAAAGTAAAAAGTTACTTTTAAAGCCTATCATAAATTGATGACATGTAAACTATGCTTTATTATTTCATTCATAAAAATGACTTGAACATAGCAAATGATTTTAAAACTATTTCAAAGGAAAAAGAAAAGAAAAAGAAAAACCATGAACAATATAAATTGTAGATATGTTTATTTAACATCAATAAAACTGTTGTTTATATTTCTTTTACATACGTTTTATTCTACATAAAAAAAAATAGAAAAGTCGTTTAGATATGTAAATATAAATATGCTAATTAAATACAGGTTTTGACGACAACGAACAAATCGATATACCATGTTCAAATTATCAACAAAACCTGCATTTATAGCCTATGTTAGTAAAGCACTTCTAATATTTCATCAATTGTACGACATCAGCTTGCATAGAAGAGAGTCTATGTGTGTCAGAGAGCCAGTTTGTTTAGTTGTCATTTGATGAGTACTTGCTCTCGCCATTCAGCTGTTGAAATTTTTCTTTTGGAATATTCTTCATGCGGTTGATGGCGATAGGAAGTTATTACATTTTTATAAGTACAAACGCTCTATATTATATATTACATCACAAATAGAAGAAAAAAAATAGAAGAGAAAAGAAGAGAAAAGAAAAATCATCGTGCGAAATATCTGATTAACTTGAAAAAGAATAAAAACAACAGACTTCTGACACATATACATTTTGTTTGCTTGTATTTTCCCTATTTCTCATCTATTAATTTTTTTGGATAAGATGAAAAAAGAAAAGAAGAACAAAGAGAACAGATTGTTCTATGAAAGAAAATCACCATTTCTTTATATGCTCCTCATCGGCGAGTTGTGACTAAAAAAATCCATAAAATGGTCACGTTTTGTCGACATATAATGCTTAATAGCCAGCACAAATCTAATTTCCCTTAGGTTGTTCTCTTATATTCGTGTCTAGGTGTTATGTTTGTGTGTGAGCAATAAGAAAAAAGTATCACAACCAGTTAGAACTGAGTAAGGTGATAGGAAGTCTAATAGAAAAAAGCACAAGTGAGCCTTTTGGGGAATCGTCATATATCGCTAACACTCGTCTTGACTATAAAAATGAGTTTCCGTTTCTTCTTCTTTCTCTTCTTCTTCTTCTTGTTCTCTTTTTTCTTCTTCTGTCTTATGTCGTCTTACACATACTCAATTCTTCACGCATTCTTACTAAAGTTTTAACATTTTAAGATCGTAATAACACAAAAAAACTCAGAAAAAAGTTTCTGCACGATAAACTTACCATATTTTCATTGTCGTTGATTGTAGTAATACTTGAATGAAATACACATTTCTTCTCTCTTTTTTTGTGACCATTGCTTTCAACATACGCATTCTCTATTTATAGATGAGCGGTTGTAATTTTGAATACACTTTAATTTCTTTTTCTTCAAATTGAACAAACCTAATCAAATGTGTATACATTCATTTTTCATCTTTACTTTAAGTATCATGATAATGTTTGCTATATTGACACTTGACAAACAGAAAAGAACTTTAAGCATGAATATATGTACGTCTATAATAATGATATATTATCGAAGGTCTTTTTCTTTTTATTGTCTTATCATATGTACAAAGACTATCTATTTGCTATTCGAGAAAAAGAAATGAATTTTCGTTGGACAATATTTACAAGAAAAATGAAGTTTGATTAAGAAGAGGAAGAAGAATGCGAACACACTCATTTTTTTATGTTGTCTTCGGCTTTTTCTTCTAATTTCATTCTTGCTCGGTACAAACTATTTGATGATTGTGTCATTTCAATTTTTAGTACAAACGTCTTTCTCTGTTCTTTTATTTGCGAATATATATAGTTGAGCAAATATATAATGAAGAAGAAGAAGAAAAAAGTGAAGAATAGAAAGCCTATGATGTGTCACCGTTTAAATTTACTATCATAGGATAACTACCGTGTATGTATGCTGTAGACACACTTGAAATATAAATATATTCTTATGTATACTGATAAATATAAGAAAACGAACATCATTGTGATTTTCATGAAGAGAACATACTCTTTGAATAACTGGTAGGAGCTTCGGAGGAATCTTTGACAATTGTTCTAAATCTAAAGTGAACTTTATTTAGATAACTTTGTACGATATAACAAAAGATAATACTAATTCCTTCAATCATATTCTTTGAAATTTCCGTTCGAGTGATACATGACTAACGAATGATTGAGAAATTCGTGGATCATTCTTATAGATTGCATTATGGCAAAACAGGAAAAAAAACCATAATACAATTATATTTAATTATAGTAAATATTTCTTAACACTAATGACTAATCTTACTGTTTTTCTATCGATATTACCCCATGCAAATCACTTTTCTATGATTGCCATTATTATTTTGATTGTTCGCTACATACATACATACATACATACATACATACATATGCAACAAACTTAAAAAGTCATGCTTCATAAGAAAAATGTTCAGTGTGTAGTATTTATTAATCTTTACTAAAAATCTTTATCTTTGGACAACCAACAATATTCATTACTAAAGTTGATAGGTTCAACTTTCTCGGTGACAAAGTCCTGTGTGAATTCTTATTTCAACGAGATTATGATCAAATATTTTTAGTACCACACATGCCAATGGAAAACATGCAATGCAAAACTTTTAATCGAGCAACATTCACGTGAAATATCTACTTAAGACATGCTGCACGTAGTGACAGTAGCATTGTAATACCAAGTAGAAAGCTCAAGGGATTGCTCTCTATGTGTACGTATCGATCGTGTAAAGGTGTGCTCAACACTGACGTAATAGTTCACTATTATTGATCGAAAATTTTCACACTTGATTCAAATAGATAAGAAATATTTTATGTTTCTCAGCGTCATGTACTACAATCTATGTTTGTGTCGAAAATCAAGTTTTATTCTTTAGGGTAAGGATAAATAAGAAAGGCTTCACGAAGATATTAATGATGAAACACAAGTCAGGATTTTGTAATTGATGACGATTGAGCAAGAACCATTACTTTGTTTAGAATAAACTTTATATTACAATTTGATGAATAGCAAAGTACATATCCATAAGAAGCATGATGTTGTCCAAAGAATGATATTTGATCGTAGTCGGCTTGAAAAAGACAACTGCCTTTCGAAGACTGCAATAGTTGACATTGAAAATAGGCATCTAATATGTTATTTGACGTATAGATCTACTGCATTGCTCTTCAGTCTTTTTGTTGTCTTTCACGAAATCATGCATATCATCTCTTAAATATTATGAAAGAAAGAGTTAGACTGTCAAAAACTAACTAAAAGAATAGAATCCATTACGCAGTTACAAATGAAGAAAAATATGATTATTCAAGTAGCTGAAGAGTGATTAAGTAATATCGAATGCAAGATCAATGTTCCAATTATTAGTATATATTAAGATCAAAAATTGACTCAAGTTTTCTAAATAGTATTAATATATACTATAGCTATTCATATTCTTATGTATCTTGCTCATTTCAAATGATTATATGAATACATGTGTGCGACTCTCACGCTTTTCGATGATTTTATATTAAACCATAAAATGCAGACTGACAAAATGTCAAATAAGTTTACATACGACTATATTGTATTTCTATTCAATTCATTGTTTTAACTCGTTTTTTGTTCATTCTATGATTGAATTCGGGTCATAAAATGCAAATCATCTTTTTTTTATTATTTATGTTCTACTAGATTTTGTTTTATTACAACAATTTTCTTCTGATGCACGACAGAAAAAGATAAAACATGAATAAAAGGTTTGTACGAAGATAGAATATACAAAAAACCAATAGTTAAAGTGTGTATATGAGTGTATATATATATATCCATTCATCTTCATTTCTTCTTCTTTTTATTGTTACTAGGAGTTGGAAAGTTAGATGGTCGTTTTTTCGAAACAGTTGAAGAAGGTTTCTTCGAATCAACCCCTTTCTTCTTACTTCGACCAGCATTATCCGATTCATAGTCCAATTTTTCCGCGTCAGCTATAAACAAATAAATTTAAAAACATAAATACAAAATCATGGGCATTACCTTTTCTTGCTTCTTCTTCAAGTTCACTCCAGCTCTTGCCTGATTCTTCATCAGAACCTAAATTCTCTGACTCTTCTAAATAAAATTTATTTCATTTTTTTTTCTCTTGATAAAATTTATTTCCTATTAAATAGATAAATATCTCATACCCGAATCGCTGTCATTTTCTTGAAACTCGTCATCATCTTCATCTTCACCTGAATATTCACTTTCTGAACCTTCCTCTCCACTATCTTCTTCGTCTGGATTGTAATCATCTTCCTCGATATCCGAATCATCAGCAGCTCCTTCTTCTTGTGTTTCGTCACCGTCAGTTTCTAGAAATGTCCAACCACCATTAGCGAAAAATCCGCTAAGATCATCTGTTATCGTTTTCATAATTTTTGCCCAATTCAATGACTGTGGACCTTCTGTATAACAAAGTTCGCATGAGCTTAAAATTAAAAAGTAAAAAAAATAATGATGATTCATGTTTCTTTCTATTCTAATAAATCTCTCAAGGAAAAAAAAACTACTATTATTATTCGTTTAACTTACTTTAGCCAATTTTTAATTGGATCAAGTTCATTCATTGGTATTGATTGTATGCTATGTGTTTTTTGCGAATAATCTTTCATGATGAAAACCATATCGAAATTTTTCAATTGAAAATGTACACGTTCGAAATGAACCAGTTCCACTTCATCCAGTACAACAACAAACGGAGGCTATCAAAGATAAAATTTAAAATACAACTATCGCATAAAAAACGATTGAGTTCATCGATAGAAGACATTCAAATGATTATTGCGTATTAATGAATCTGATTTCTTTGAAAGTGTTCAGAATGAAAAATAACACTTTCAAACAAGAATTTTCTTATTGAAATACATCGTTTTCTCTTCATGAAATGCATATACTTTATATAAAACTTATTTCTTCCAACTTCGTTCCGAAAGACAAAAAAACTTTTCTACGATAAATAAATTCGATGTGATTGAGTATAACATTGTTAAAATAGACCATGCGATTCAGTAACAAATCAGAAAATGATCGTTTAGGAAAATCTTCATTTATCGTAGTGTATATTTCGTTTTACTTTAAACTATGCTCTTCGACTAAAAATTTCTTGTTAGAAAACGAAAAATAATCGTTGTAACTATATGTATATATATATCTTGCTCCCTTAAGAGTAGAATCAGTTGATTGAGATCCAATTGAGTCTTTCTCGCATGAAAACATATCTAGAGTGCATTTTCCATCGAACAAATAAAATGAAGAAAAGTATCGAGTACATTTGCTCAAATAATTACATTTCGATGAGATCATTTAGTCAAAATTCTTAAAACTGCAGTTCGTTAGTCCATAAACTATTTCAAACAGTTAGACTACGAATTTCACAGAGACATTTAATTAACTGAGCATAGGTTTGAACGATACAAGCAGATGATTCATCACTCGTATCTTACTGTGCTTCCTAGTATTGAGTGAAGAGTGTCGCTCTTGTAAATATTCACAGTTAGCTATCACTGTGTTAGGTCTTAACAATCACAAGTATTCAATGAATCTTTTCCATGCACTCACACCGATCGGTGTATATTTGTGATGATTCATCCAATGTTTTGCACGCAACTTTCAGTTCTAACTGACTTTCCTATTTGGTTTTTCGCACACTTTAGAATTCCTCTTCTCACTGAATGTCCTTGATAAGTGATTTCTTTTATGACAAGTCCTACCCATTCAGTTAATTGTACAACACATGTTGTCGTTGGTAGAATTAAAACCATGGATCTATGTGGTGTACCATGAAAACCCAAAGCACGAAATGGTTGTTCAAATTCAAATGGGAAATTCTTCTGCATGATTACTTTATCAATGAAACCTTTGAATGCTCCTTTAAGTCTATTACGTAAATCACGTTCAGCCTATGCATAAAAATATCTTATGTAAAATCTTAATGAAAAGATAATACACAAACTTGTTCAGCTAAAACATCATCTTTATCATGCATATTTCGATGTTTACCAAGATCAGTTGTTAATTCTCCAACTTCTGTATAAAACTGTACATCAATCTGTTTTCGTTTGCCGAATACAATGGCATGTTTTAAATGAAAATGTATCAATATGATCATCTCGCTGTCGCATGGTTGATAAAATGCATGTGAAACATTTGAATATAAAATGTCGATTTTGTCTCCTCGTACTGATGTATAACGGAAGCCATTTGTGTGTGCTTCAAGTGTACCATTAATCTTTTTATTTGCCAAACTTGGACGAATGTAAAGATCTTTTAATTTTGGATTCGTTTTACTTGGATTAAGATTTAGTGCAGCTTGTTTAACAACACCCTTAATAAGAAGATAGCATGGAAAATGATATATTTAATCTAAAGAAAAACAAACTAGACAAACCTCCATTTGTTTTCTTTCTTGTTCTTGATCTTTGAATTTTTTTTGTGTTTCAAGAATTAATTTATGTACATTAGAAAGATTGTTCGATGCTGGTGCAACATCATCTTTTTTATCATTCGATGCACGGTATGTTCTTTAAAAACAATAAAACACAATGTCATAGAATACACAAAACAATATGTATGAGATGGACAATTGTTTTTCTCACAATTCTTTGATATAAACATTTTCTTTGTCGATAGCATCAGCTTGTTTACCAATACCGGCAGGATTATACAAATTTATACGCAAATATATGTATTCACCTTCGACAGCTAATGATACATTCTAAATAGCAAAATAATCGAACAGTTTGAGGAAATTTTGTTTTTGTATATTTTCATTTTTAATAAAATTGCAGAATAGAATCTCGAACGAATGATATCTATTCGATCTATCGCTAACAGGTAACTGTGAACATAACTTCAGAAAAAAAATGACACAAATTTGATTCAAATCAGCTATTTCAAACGAGATAAGATCTACAAATGATTACAATCGTTGAAATTATATGTCGAAACTATGCTTCGTTGAAATATGATAAGTACATTTCTAATTTGTTTTCAACGCTTTTGATTATTTTTTTCTACCCAATGATAACATTGAATGATACGATTTCACTCTCGTCAATAATTTTCATGTTTATGGAAACATGCTAAATTCAGCGATAAAATAAAATACAATCTTTTTTAATATTCTTGCTATTGGTTCTTTAAGAATATCAACGTTTAATCATAAAACTTGTATAATGTACTACATAGCGATTGTGAGAACCGTAAATATTTCGTCGAAATCTTAGATTGAAGTATTGTTTTTTGCATTCTTCAGATATCAATAGAATGTTCATAAATTAAAAAAAAGAAATTCTCCATCTTACTAAGATTTTTACCTAGAACAATATTAAGAAAAACGATTTATTCTCATGTTCATAGTTGACAAACTTTTAGAAAGACAGCAAGACATGTGACTAGAAAAATGCTCAGTTCATTAAATCATACGACACTTTGTCAGAGGCTTTTGTTTGAATTATGTATAATAAAAAAAATTTCTTGCGATTCTTACTTTGATCGTTGAAATATGAAATGGTGTTGGCATTCCATAAATTGGTAAAATAACTGTTTCATATCGTTTATCTAAAATTTATATCAACACACACACACATATATCCATATATATATATGTTCAGTAAATAAATTCCTTTATTCATAACATACCAACGTAGAGTTTTAATTCGTGAATATCAGGATCTTGTGGTAATTGTCCTTCAGATTTATATGAATTAACAACTTTTTGAGCTCTAAAGTAGATTTCATAGTAATAATTTTAATACACGAATTACGTTGTTTTTTCCAAATGAGATTACCGTTGAGATGATACTTTATGATCTTTTGATGTTAATCGAATTTCAGCACGTTCATTTAATTTACGTAGTAATGCTTTTTGAAATTCTTGGCGAGATTCTTCTGGTACAGATGTATTAGTCTAAATATTACCAAGTGAAGAAAAATAATACTACAAGTTCAAAATAATATGATCATATTTACTCTAGTTTTTTCTTTCGTTGTAATTCTTCTCGGTGGTATTACTGGTGTTTCAACATCTTCATTTTCTTCAGAACCATCGTCTTTCAAAATAATTGCAATATGACTAATGTCCTTCTTCGATGAAGTAAATAATGTGCAAGGTTCATTCTACAACAAAAACAAAAGTTTTATTTTTGTTGACATTTACTATTTTGAAAATAATGCCGAAAAGTTTCATTTACTTCATTAACAAGTGCTGTGTCACCAATAAATAGAGCGTAAACTTTCGAATGATCATCTTTTCCATCAGGATTATCCAAGCCTGAAAAGCCGATGCTCACTTGAAAAGTCATGCCTAACAAAAAACGATTTCCATGTAATTGTTTGTAGGATTCACTCTATGTCACCTTTCTTTGCCTGTATTGTACATTTGCTTGTTATAGCAATCGAACTTTCTCGAAATTCGATGCCTAATGCCGTTCTATGAAAAATACAATTATCAACGTAAGGTTTTTGTCTTCTGTTCTTTGTATTATAAAAGAAAAACAAACCCTAAATTGTTTGTCATTTTATTAGCCAATTCTGGCCGTTCGTTTTCTACTTTTTCTCGTACTAATTTGTATACATCACATACAGGTACGCCTGAAGAAAAGAATTTATAAAGTAAATAAATGAAACCATAACACGATTTAACCATGTTTCAATTCATTAATAACCAGTTCTTCACATTGAATTAAAAATTTGTACGTATTTTTCATTTGTTCCGATGGATTAACAAGTAATGTACGAACAAGATTCGAGCAATATGACTTGTATCGAATGCCAAATGCACACACAATTGATGATCCACCATAATGAAGAAGATTATTATCACTAAGAATAGAATAAAAATTCAATTATATCTGTAAGATCAATAAAATTTTTCAAACTACGTGTTCTTTGTTTTTTTTACTGGCTCTAGCTAGGCTCACTTAGAGTTCAGAATCAAAATTTTAAAACAATTATTCGGATAGTTTCTTTTCTAGAATTGAATTGTTCAAATTAGCACCTCGTCTCGATGTGCAATAAAAATTAGGCTTCATCATTCATTAGCAACTCCAGGAAAAAAAGTCAGCTGATAATCATTTTTAGTTTTTTTATCGCAACTTAAATTACAAGATCTTTCTCTGGCACCACTAAGAATATAAGCTTCATAAAGATTATCATTAGATTTTTAGTATTTGAATGTGCAACCTATTAGCTTGCTGAATTTTTTTCCACATCTCAACGGCAGATACTACATGACAAGAGCTGTCAGAGAGGTTATACTCTTTTACTAAGAATAAGAATAAGAATAAGATTACAATTACAAATGAAACATTTCTTTTTAACATACGATTATGTTTTTGATAATAGTTATTTGAAAAACAAAGAACTTGTCAAATAAAATTCGAAAAATCCATTTTATATAGATTATTTTTTCTGTTATTAAAAAAGAATTACCGCCATTAAAGTAATATATATATAAGCCTTTGAATTCTCAAATACAACCTAAATCAGCTATGAAGAAACTTATCGATACACATACACATTAGCACTAAATTTTAAATTATAATTTCCACCACTTTGTATAATAGCTGGATAACACATTTCAACATGATTGAGATCATTTTTCGAAACAAACTTTTCATCACTTAATGCTGATTCAAGTCCTTCAGATAACTTTGAATGTTTTACTTTCTAGAATAGGAAAATAACAAAAAATAATAATTAACTGCAAATCAATATTCTTCTTCATACTCGTTCGGAATCAACTGTATTGACAATTTGATCCTTTAAATGTTTACTATAAAGTTTGCCAGTTATTTCACAAGCTTTACGCATTAAACTAAGTTCTTCATCGTCCTTAATCGAAAGTAGATAAGCAATTGAAGCACTTATATCAACCTAGAATTATTTCATTATAGAAGTGTTGGAAATTTCAACTGATCTAATAAATTTCTTACAGTTGTAAATGAATGTTGACTTAAACAATTTTTCCATTGTTCACCAAATGTTCCATCCATTTTATCTTTTGAAAAAACTCCCAAAGTTTTACCTTGATGACTTTGTTTGATTTGTTCAATAATATCAGCAAAATTTTTTTCATCATTATCTTTACGTACTAAGAAATTGAAATTACGTGGAGCATTTTCTTTATTATTTTGTTCACTTTCGATCTTATGAAGAAGGACAATAAAAACGAATAAATGATTCGAAATTCATTTAAAATAAAAACTAACATACTTGCTTAAGATAATTGATTTTTTTGGAACCAGCAAATATAATCACTGAATCTTGACAAAATACAACAAGAACGTCGTGCATTTCATAACCGAACAACCAAGTCTACATAAAAAGAAAAACAAAGTGCATTGAAGAAAAGAAAAACAAGCAATTTTTTATTATTACAAACCTGCATAGCAGCAGTCTTACTATAAGTGAAATCATCTTCTTTTTGGCCTCTTACAATAATAATTGCATCAGCAGAATGCAACGCGTCATTATCATGAGTTAATGCATCAACTTCATCTTCATGATTAGTATTCTACAAGAACAAATACAAATTATATTATTGAGTTCTTGTAATGCACAAGTTTACTCACATGCCATAATGAGTAGAGTTTACGAATACGTTCGATACAGCGAGCGCCATCAATAAAAACATCCGACGGCATCTAAAAATAAAACATTGTTACAATATTCATGCGAAAAAGTAGAATAACGCTTCTTGCCGAAATGCCCTACTCTCCACTACTCAAGGTTACTAAATGAGAAGGGATGAACATGAGCAACGACAATGACAGATAATCGGATAGATTATTTTTCATTGGTCAGAAAAAAGCGTATCATAATTGACTAGTTCAAGATGAAAGATATCATCTGTTTAATCTTGTTGAAACTTTTTAATTGAAAAATTTCATGGGAATTATACTTAATTATAAAACTATAGCTTCTTTAGTTATCATGCGACATCTGTTTGAACTTTAGAATCCTTATTTATGTATGCTATTCTTTTTATTTTCCTGTGTATCTGTCTTGCCGATAGAAATCGCCCTATCTGGAGAGTCTGACATCGTCCAATCAAGAACGTTTTTGTTTTGCCTCCCGATGAATACGCGAAATATATTTCTGCGTTCTCTTCATAGAAACAAATCTTCAGTCTGCTATTTCTAGGTTTTCAATGTTGACTGGTTCGGGACGCGACCCTTTCTTTGTCTCTTTCTTTAGCAAATTCTACAGAAATTGAATCTACATCCCACTGTCTTACGTTAGATGAAAAACAAGCGAAATTCTCGACATGAGTTTATTTCGAATGAATAATCAACAAAGAGAAAAAAATTATAATAATCCTTGTACTGGTTGAATCACTGGAGGCAGAATGTTTTGGATACCATTGAGAATATTCTGTACTGTTTCTTGAAGAACGCTCGGAATTTGATGCAGATCATTGTTCAAAGCATTGACATTATTCAACAAATTCAGTATTGAAAGAATAGTTGAGATCGATGTACCTTGTGGTAATAGCTCACTGATACTCGATAGTAAATTACCACTTTGAGGTAGAGAATCCAAAAAATTTCTCTCACTAGCACCTTGGTTTCAAAAGAAACGGCAATTTTCAATGAAAAATACATCAATAACGAATACAATTGTAATTTACCACTATCAGTAGCACTTGGAACGGTACCAACCAATTGATCGATGATTATTTGACCCGCTTGAACTGCTCCGTTGATAATACTAGTCAGAGTTTCATTGATCAAAACTGGAATTTGATGAATCTACAATGTAAATACAAACGTACGTTTGAAAACGCTAACTGTCATTTCTTATATCAGTATCTACATCGTCAGATAATTGATGAACATTGTTCAGCAAATTTAAAATTGATAAAGCAGTTCCCAAATTTGTACCATGCATAGCACCACTCAGTGATTGCAAAATATTGCTACCAGAAAGCATGGATCCTATTGAAGCCAAGGGACTTTTTCCAATATGCACACCTGTACCAAAAATTAACATCTTTCTTCCTTTCCTGTTTCTTGGAAAAGAATAACAAGAGAAACAAACTCATTTACCCCGTGTTAAACACGCTTTCAAGCTTGGACAACACTCGCCAGGAGGAACTCCAGCAGGTGTTCCGTCAGGACAGATCTTAATGTCTAGAGAGCATGCCGCAAACAGACACTCTAGATTGATTGCTACACGAAATCGATA
>OENT01002559.1:0-20477 GCA_900239685.1 Rotaria macrura
AGATGAAAGAAGATAGAGGATACCATATATATGAAGAGAGATGATGTCAATGCGCGACATCACCGTAACACCACTTATAAAAATACTGCTACTCTATCATCTCAGAGTGTGAACATGTGTATGTATGATACTTTCGATGGGAACATTCCTTAGAAGATGGGGTGTGCATCTGATATGTTTAAGGGTTGGCTTGTTTGTTAGGATGCCAGTTTGGGGTGTGGGGGTGCTTGTATAAGATGTCTGACATTGCGTAAGTCAGAGTTGGTAAAAATGGAATGTCTGTACCTGAAGGTGATGGTAGTTGTGGATCAGTGTTTGTGGTATTTGTACGACTGTGGCTATGGATGTAGCGTAGAATTGGATGCTGACTGAATTCCTTGTCACATTATTTTAGGACTGCTCTGAGTGAGGCTCATAGAGCCAACGCACTACTTGAGCTTAGATCACCTAAAAGCCTGAATCTATCTGACTGATAACAGTAGGACCCGGATTTCGATTTCAATTTTGCTGCGTCTGTTCGGATTTTGATATGCCTGTCACTTTTGGGAATGGGCAAATGAACATCAACAAATTTATCTTTTGTCAAACCAGAGTCTGTTTTCCTCTGAACTTTATTTGACTTGGATCTTTTCAATAGTGTCTATATATTTAATATTTTGGGCTTAATTTGCAATTCGTGGAGTTATTATGATATTTTCGGAACGTTTAATGCAGCATAGTTCTTAGTTTCATTGATTAACGTCACTAAGAAAATACACAAGACCTCTTTTGACTTTGAGTAGAGAATCTTTTGTTTAAAAGATTTCGATTTCGATTCCGATTCTTTTTATTTTTATTTATAAAACTATCGATTTGATAGACTCGAACTATCAAAGATGGAGTAATGAAAAGAAATATTCTTGTGAAAAATCGATAGCTGATAAATTTTATCAAAGAAAAAGGTTCTTATCTTTGTCAATCTGACGTTTTCTTCACTTTCTGCAATGTGTCTTCAAATGATCATTGTCAGAGGCCCCAAAATAGGGGCAGGAATTAGAGATAAAAGTTTCAGAGATTGTCGCAATTCGATTATTGTTGATGAATGAAAAATTGTAACTTCAAGCAGCACATAGTTTGCCACCGAAAAACTTGCAATCATGTCGAACTAAATCAAACTATAAAGAATATTTTTTCTTCCATTTCAAGATCTTAATGAGGATAATTGTTTTCCTATCAGATATTTTATAGCTGATTTTTGTCTTGAGAAAAATGAGACGTAGTTTTATGGCTTGAATTTGCCTTTAGTTATATTAAAACCGAATGTACAAAAGTGATTGCAAGCGAACTTCAAAGTATTATTCGATGGAAAAGTTCGCACTGACTTTACGCTTAATTTGAAAGAATTTCGAGCTCTCTATTTCTCAAAGTAATTAAATAACAACGATTTTCTTGAACGTCATAAATAGATTTTAAAGAAAACCAGAATATTGTTCTAGTTTGGTATATTGCGATGAAATCTTCACTGAAAAAATCTTTCCCTACCACCGCACACATGCAATTCATATAAACTGTTCTCGATGTAAAATCTGCTCTGAAAGACGAGTCTCGAATCAATTCAATGTCTTCAGGCCAATCCAAACCTTTCTACTGAAAAAAACTGCACTATGAATAAAGAACAGTTCATTGCTTTTGTGGTGTCTTTCATTTGATTTCTAAGAAGAGAAAGACTTGTTTTTGAAAGGAAGTTTCGGTTAGGTGCACTCAGTAATTTCAGCAATAGCCAACCTTCATACACTTGCGTCGTGTATTTTGATTCTAATACAAAAAAGATTGTTTTCAGAGAGTTAAATTAACAATTTATGGAAATAAGAGTTATTTTTGAGGAAAAAAGTACTGATTCCAGTCATATTATTTATTTGATCTGATCAATATTAGAAGCGTTATACGATGAATGAGGAACCTAGTTGAAATGAAAAAGTATATATGCATAATCTGTTGTCGGAGGGTTATCAACTGCTATATCAATCAATAAAAAATAAAGTTACTTGAATTTCAGGTTATTTCTATCTTAGAATCGATATAAAAAGAAGTGCTACAGTCAAAAATACCCACAATCACATTCGATTGAAGTTGTGTAATACCAATTACGTAGAAAAAGATGTGTATGGAAAAAGAACTCCAGAGTATTGTTATTGATGACTCTTAAAAGCTACTATTGTTTGCTTTGAGGAATAAATAAGTGAAAGCTAAAAGTTTATGAGGAAAAAACAATTGTGTATCTTGCTTAGATCAAAGTAGATCGCTTAATATATGTATAAATAGTTTCCTTCGATTGCTTGTGTTTGAAGTGATTTATTTAAGCTTCACGAGTAAAGTTGAGCAGATGAGAATGAAATGAAAAAAACAGTGAATCTACTGTTGAATCAATCATCTTTATTTTTAATTCATCTTCGAACACATTCCATATTTGTAGTGAGAGCAACTGGACACGGAACTTCTTCGAAGCTCATTTTTGGATTGTCGGCATTTTGAAACCAATCAAATCGTCATAAAAACCAGATCGTAAGGCTGATGGTAAATTATTGCATTCAGATCTCTGACAGATACCACCATATTGTTGATCCCATAAATTTTTAGTTACTTCAGGATATTCACTTGAACATCCATCGAAAATGCCAACCCCACCACCAGACATTTGAAGATCAAAATGATTTTCACCAAGATTATCACCTGTATTTGTTACTTGTACAATTAATTCTTTCCCAGCAACAGAACTTGTTGTGAATACTAATGAATAACACGCACAACACCAACTTGATTCACTTTGACCCTGTTTAAGAAGTTATAAATTCATATTTTAATAATGAAAAAATAAATATTATCCTACGGCTATGTATGCAGCAGCATATTCATATGAAAGAGTCTCGCTAACATTCCAAGGTGGTTGATTATGACACATAAGAATTGCCACCATTACAATCTGATTGACCATTCACATCAACTTTTGAAATACCATATCGTGCACATGTTTTAACTGGATTTGTAACGGATGCTTTACCTGACCAAACACAACTTGCTTTACAACAATCCCAGTAACGAGTTGTTACACCATTTTTTCTATAGCCCCCTGGTGTTGGTTGTGAAGGTTGTGTTGCTGGACTAACTGTAGTGCTAGAAGACCGTGACACTTCACTCGATGGAAGACCCTGTGAATACCAACCGTTTTGAAAATTACATGTTGATGCACTACAGCATTTTGTTGCACCTCTCCAGTCGATTCCAACGCATTGCCCATATATAGGACTACAACTGTCACTTGGTGGTGGTTGTTTCTCTGGAACAGAGTAGTACCTGCAGATCCTGTCCTCCGGTTGATAGAAGACAATGTGAATACCAATCGTTTTGGAACGTGCATACGAAACCACTACAACATTGATTTGCATCTCTCCAGTCGATTCCATCGCACTGTGCATATGTGGGGCTACAACTTCCTATGATAATACAAGCAACATTTAATTATAGAAATCTCATTTATTTAAATCTGAGGAACAATCCAACATTATTAAATGAATTCTTTTGATAAAATGAACTTATTTTAGCTGTTGATTCACAAATTTAATAAATGTGTAAACACTTTCTTACTTGCACTTCGCATATTTGAAACGGTGTTCAATAAAAGAAAAGTCAGTGTGAACATTCTTTCTCTCAATTGTAATGCGTAGAAAAATTTATCAATAAATTGTAACGTATTATCACAACAAAATCATTCACTTACTTTTGAAAATGAATATAAGAGAAATGTTTTAAACTGAAGAAGCTTCCGTATTGCATCTGATTTTATATCTGTATTTACTATTCGTTTTTTATTTGAAGAAGGATGATTACATGAGAGATAGTTTTTAAATCTAATAAATGAGTATCTACATGATATGCTGTTTTTATGTGCCGAAAAAAATGAGGTATTAACAACAAGTAACGCTCGTCTCTCTGACTCGCTTGACCCTCGACTGAACATTTGACTGCTTCGAGATTATTTCTATTTCACACTCAATTCATAAGCTAACAATCGACGTATTCATCTGCTTTGTCGTAAGATCGAATATTAATAAAAATCGGCGTCGGTGTGTGGAAAATTATGGGTTTCCTGCAACATTACTTGCTATTCCACGCCTTCAACTAAACTGATACTAGAACAATAATTCCCTAAGAGGCATTGCATGTAAGCCACGACCACCATTGCTCAATCGATAGCACAGATTTTGTTCTTATTTCTACAGTAGATAGATGGAACAAAGTTATGAAGATGCTGAAAATTTCAACTCAAACGGATGCACCGTTCTCGAGATATACAGCTCAAAGTTATTGGTCCTGAATCAAAATTTGAGAAATTTTTTTTGAAACAGTTTTCAGTATTTTTTCGTTTTCTCACGAACCGTGCAAGTTACCGCTGAGATTTTTTCACCATAGACACTATCGGTCACGGGCTATCTTCTGGTAGTAATGAAAGTTCCCTATCATAAATTAAAGTTTGATTGATATCATGAATAATTTTCAAAATGCATCCTCAAGTGTATACGACAACTTAGTCAAATCAGTGTCATAGAACGTTTTGAAAATAGTCTCGTTTGAAAAAAAACATCAAAATACATCGAAAATTGTAAATTAAAATTTGGTTATTTTTATTTCGGTACACAAAAATTTTTCAAAAATTTTATCAAAAAATTCATCTGTAAGACAATTGCAGTATCGGATGTTTTTATTGTTTCACTATGATAGAGTCATGGTTTTGGAAAAGTAATTATATATTCTGATAGTGCTTAAAATTCTCTACAAAAGCATATATAAATATCTTGACTTATATACTTTTGCTAAAAATGATACCATCACAATGAAGATATTTTTTTCAAAGTGCATTTTTCATTACTTTTTATTCTATTTCTCAGCCTTATTTCAATAAAAAAACAGAACTTATTTGAAATGTAATTACATATTATTATAGAGCGTGTAATTCTCTATCATTGACTATGTTATGAACTGAATAGTAATAAATTCATCTTATCGAGTAAAACTAATGTTTTACTACAGCGTACAAAATACATATAAATAGTTCATAATAATCTTCTCAACATGAAGCAATATGTCAACCATTGAACATNATTATGTTCTTAAATAGGTAGATCAGTTTCTTCATAAAATATCAATACCGCGAAAACTTTATTCAATAGAACTCGTAAGAGCTAATTAGTCACTATAGTTCGAAAAGAAATTATGAATAAGCTAAAATTGAAAATCACCATATATATAAAATTACAATAAAGAACTAAAGCTTTTTATGAACGATCGATTTTTTGAAATTTTCTAGCAGTACTGCTCTTTCTACCGCTCGATGGTCTTCTTCATCGGTGGATATATCAGGGTTTTCATCTTCATTGTCGATTGAGATTTTTCTTTTTTTTCTTCTTGATTGTGTCGATGAATCTGTTGAAGAGAGATCCATTTAAATTACATACAAAAATATTAGTTTTGATTCGTACTTGTCAAGTTATTATTATTGGTTCCTCTTTCACTTCGAATCGATTGAATTTTCGGTGCTTTTGACAACAACTTTATCTGGTTCTGAACCTTAATAGTGAACTTTTCATTCATATATGGTTTACTTATGAATGGTTGCGCTAAACCTGATTGTTTGTTAAATATTGAGCAGATTTAAATTTTTTACTACCATCAGAATTTCGAGCAGTTCTAATACGTGTCACATATTCTTCTGTTGGAGTTTTTCTCCCTTCAGAGTCGTAAAATTATCATAGAAAGAATGTAAAATAATCGTTTGAATCTATGTAGGTCTTACCAAATACTTTCTCTTGTTCGAAAATCGATTTAATGAATTCTTTTACGCCTTTATCAATGGGTTTACATGGTTTTCTAACACGGAGTGCCCAACCTTGTGCTTGAAAAAATGCACCATGACGTGAAACATTAATTGAACTAGAAATAGTAGTAGCAGTTGTTGTTGTAGGTTGTAAAGCTGAAGACGGCGTATTATTATTTTTCAGTTTTTCGAATAGCATCAGCTTTGCTTTATCTTCTAATCGTAAACTACTCTCTTTGGTTGTATGTTGGTTTAATAAAATATGAACGTTTAAATCGTCTTCTGATTGAAATGTATTGATACAGGATTCATTTAGACAAAAAATAATGTTTTTAAACATTCGATCAGTTCGTTTTGATTCGGTCGTAATTGTTGGAAATTTTTTAATTGATTCGTACTTCTCAAATGAACTGGTCAATGTTACATTTGTTCTGACCTGAACATCTTCATAGGCGATTGGTTTTCCAACCCCTATGCCACTCTATAAAATGTAGGGCAAATGTGCCACGTTATTTATGATGTAGTTTAAAGTTTTAAAATGTCAATAAACAAACAACTCACTGCTTTGCGTAATATTGCATGTGTATCATCATATGAAATGTTTCGAATAGAACTTATTTCACATACACGTGTTGTTGGTAATTTTTCATTTGTCTCTGATACCTTTGCAACAGCAACTTTTAAATTTTGAACGCCCCCTCCATATTCAAATCCTGTCAAGATATCAGATTTAAATATTTGAAACTCAATTAGACACTCTGTACTACCTCTTTTAATATCAAATGCATTGGTCACATCATTTCCTGAATTAATATAGGCTCTCATGCGTAATTTTGCAGAGCCGGATAGACGATCACATATAGACTTTCCACATTGTACTTCAGAATAATCTCTTATCAATAATTTGATTCCAAGACTATTCGAAAATACATGCTCACACTGTATTGTTGCATGGCCAATCAAGACCGATGCATTGTCAGAACGTTTTATTAATTTCTTACTAAAAGAAATTGATAGAATTTAAGTTTTGGCATACTTTCATAGATATAAATGTACAGAGAAACATCTACTCACATATGTGGATAGTCATTACGAAATTGTTCAAGAATTACTTGTGCACCAGAGAGCGTTTCATATTCTGTTTGAGAAGATTGTGTAAAAGCTAACATATAGGTTTTTGTAACTGTTGTAGCTATGATCAATAATAGAGAACTATTTTCACTATAATTAATGAAGTGATGCCGAGTGTCTTACTTGTCGATGGTTCTTTAAACGCAAACGAACCAACAAGAACGCTCATACCCTTTTTACCGAAATAGGAACTTTGTCCTTCTCTGAACTGTTGCGGAAGTATTTTCTGTGACCAATCGACTGTCAAAAAAGCTGTTGCTTCATCCATTTGATTAATATAATTCATTTTCTGTTGCTCCTGTTGAGCAGCACGAACTCGATGACCCATGAATTGAAAAATATTATTCCATACTATTTTAAAATCGTACAATAATTCATCTTTTGTTTCTTCATCCTCAATTACATTAATAGCATCTTCAATTTGATCAAATAACTTAAAAATTAAAACACAATCTAAGCGATAACGAAGAATGCATAATTTGGAATTTCAGGAAGAATCATTTTAGTACTGTATACCTGCACAATTCGTATCATGATTATGAGCACAAGATTGGGAATAAAATGGATCATTCGCTTGACTCAAAGCAAAAACTGTACAATGAGTTGCAGAATATTTACCCTCACCACAATGAGCACCGTAGTTAGACTTTAAATATAATTTATTTTTTTCCAACGTACGACTCATCTCATTTTTATCACCATGTGATATTGGAAGTTGCTGAATTAATTTTTTTAAAATTTCCCAACCTTCTGATGCATCTTTAACAAAATCATCCACACCTGATATCGCCTTCTGTTCACTTGGATGAATCGAATCTAATATTGAATAAACGGTTCGATCGGATAATGGATCAATATTAACCTCGCTACAATGCTGCTTATATATATGAATGATTTGACTCTTCTGTGCTTGTAGCACTTGTTTTGGAACAGAGATAATTCCACCACTGTCTAGTTTTAAATCTGTACTTCCCCATGGTATAGATGTTAATAAATTCGATTCGACAATCCAGTTGATGAAATAATCTATAGTATTTGAATCTAAACGTTGTCTAATCTTCGGTCTGCATAAAAAGAAATGATTCGTCTAAAAAAATTTACTTAAAATATGCTTTCTTACACTTTTTCATCAATGTGCAGTGGAATATTAGTGATTTTACTCAGCCGACGTGCTGTTTTAACAGCATATTTTGAACAATTGAATTTCTTTTGGATTACCGTACTTTTTAAATTCCAAGATTTTGGTATTAAAGACAAAATACGAACTTGTTCATTAAATGGTAAACTTTTCTCTTCGTAAGATCGATACATATTTATTAGAAATGTAAGATATTGTTCGTCAACTTCTGTACTAGACGACGAGGAAGCACTTGATGATCGTCGTTCCCCAATCATATTCAGGTGTGCTAACTTGAGAAGCTCTTTACCTTGTCCTGGTATAATACCTTCAGCCATATTCAAAGCTAACATATACAAAATTTTATATTGAGAAAAAGTCATACCTTATTAACATAAAGGACTGACCTGCAGCAGAAACAGCTATTCGAAGTTTAGAAGTTAAACGTCGAATAGCACCTTGCGATTGTTCTTGTAATGGAATTATCGACTGACTTTTCAGTGGACTTTGTTCTAATGCCATCAGTAAAGTATTTGCATTACTGAGTTCTTGACTTTTCGTGACTTCAATTTCATAAGAATGTACTCCGGAAAATGCGTTTAACTCATCAGTTGTTGATTTGCTAAGTTGCAATATTGAATACATTTCTATTCGATGCGTCGCACAAAGACGACCGCCGTATGGAAATTGTACAAGATGATCAATCAAATGAAATTCTGCAATACGATTTTTCGATGATGATTTTCTTTTTTTTTTCTTGACTATTGCGGAAAAATTAGTATGATCAATATGTGCACAATGATGGTTGTCTCTCCATCCGGTGCCATATGTATATCGATGTAAGGAACCTATAGGATTCATAAATAGTTTCAATATAACATAAGAGAGGTTGAGTTTTATTATCTTTCCAAATAAAATCAGAAAGGGAATACTTCTTACATATTTTAAGATATGGTTGTTCAATATCAATATAGCGTGCTATTCGATTAAGAATTAAACTACATTCAGAAATTTCATAAGATCCTTGATTTGATCTAGGAACAACACCAATTTGTACCAAATACGACACCATGTTGCTTTTTAAATCTTCTAAATTTACAGTACCCGAAGACCAATCTTTAAATCCTAAAGAATTACGTCGAAGATTTCCGTAGAACCTAAATTTATGACTTACTTTCCGACACATAGGAACTGCAAGAACCAACTTCATCATATAGACAGCATTCGCTCAAAGTATAAATCCCGCGTTGTTCAACAGACATGTTCAATCGAAGAAATTAAAAAGATAGATATCAACACAATCTTGAAATGAAAACGACTTCCATGGAAAAAATGTGATGTTACTCAAGAGCTTTATTGAATGAAGATGATCATATGGTTTCTTTTCAAAGCACTAGAATATAAAATTATCTTGATAAAAATGGCTAAAAACTGAAAATATTCAGAAACATTCAAAAAAAAGTCGAAATATCTTAAAGTAACGGCTCGTTTAACGTCGATAAAAAATGAACCCTTCATTATCGGACGTCCGCTCCAACTGACAATTCAAAACATTAAACATCTGTATTGCATTCCTTTCAAATGAACGACAGTCATTTTCAAATATGAATGCTTTTCTGTACTGTAAATGAGTTTCAGAGTTGATTTTCATACTTTTTCCCGTACATTTTTTATCAAATGTCGCACGACATCTATTGCTCTTTTTCAACGCTTCATAATAACTTATAAAAATAAACTGATCTACCTATTTAAGAACATAATTATGTTCAATGGTTGACATATTGCTTCATGTTGAGAAGATTATTATGAACTATTTATATGTATTTTGTACGCTGTAGTAAAACATTAGTTTTACTCGATAAGATGAATTTATTACTATTCAGTTCATAACATAGTCAATGATAGAGAATTACACGCTCTATAATAATATGTAATTACATTTCAAATAAGTTCTGTTTTTTTATTGAAATAAGGCTGAGAAATAGAATAAAAAGTAATGAAAAATGCACTTTGAAAAAAATATCTTCATTGTGATGGTATCATTTTTAGCAAAAGTATATAAGTCAAGATATTTATATATGCTTTTGTAGAGAATTTTAAGCACTATCAGAATATATAATTACTTTTCCAAAACCATGACTCTATCATAGTGAAACAATAAAAACATCCGATACTGCAATTGTCTTACAGATGAATTTTTTGATAAAATTTTTGAAAAATTTTTGTGTACCGAAATAAAAATAACCAAATTTTAATTTACAATTTTCGATGTATTTTGATGTTTTGTTTCAAACGAGACTATTTTCAAAACGTTCTATGACACTGATTTGACTAAGTTGTCGTATACACTTGAGGATGCATTTTGAAAATTATTCATGATATCAATCAAACTTTAATTTATGATAGGGAACTTTCATTACTACCAGAAGATAGCCCGTGACCGATAGTGTCTATGGTGAAAAAATCTCAGCGGTAACTTGCACGGTTCGTGAGAAAACGAAAAAATACTGAAAACTGTTTCAAAAAAAATTTCTCAAATTTTGATTCAGGACCAATAACTTTGAGCTGTATATCTCGAGAACGGTGCATCCGTTTGAGTTGAAATTTTCAGCATCTTCATAACTTTGTTCCATCTATCTACTGTAGAAATAAGAACAAAATCTGTGCTATCGATTGAGCAAGGTTCATCAGAAAGTGGTCGTGGCTTAGGTGCAATGCCTCCTAGATATTAACTAAGACTAATGCCAATAATACCTAAGCATTAAGTTAAAAAAATAACTCTAATGCAAAAACATTAGTATTAGCATTACTTAATGCTCACACTAACTCTAATCTGACACCCCTAGCTCCGCCTCAATTTAAAATAAACACTACTAGTCAAATACAAAGAGTAGAATTTTTTATTGAAAACCATCTAGATATATCAACATCTACGTCTTCACAAATGATATGTTATCCATCATACACAAGATACTAACTAAAGTTGATCGTCATATGTACCGGTAATGATGAAACTAGTCGAAACTATTACACGTTTGCAAAATACAATGAGCAATTTTTTCGTTGCAATGACGCGTCTATTGAATAGCAGTTACCGGGACTTATTTTTTTTTGGATTTATTGGAACTTATTAATAAGTCCCTAAGCATATTGAGATAGATCCCATATAGTTCCTGAGTGAATATATGGTATGGGTAAGGGCATGTGTGTGGGTGTGAGTGAAAGTGTAAGTGCATTCCTGTTATTGAGGGTGTGAGTATGCTGTGATATCATCATAATTAATAAATTCGCAATAAATAAATAAATCTCGTAGCAAAAAGATGCCCCAAAAAATAAGTCCCGGTAGTCCCTCCTTTGTTATAAAACAAATAACATTGTTGAGATTTATCCAGACTTTATGCCTAGCGTCATTGACATGAATAAATGGACGGATATGTAAAGTGTAGATTCTAACGTCTTGGCTGATGCTTTTAATAGATATATGTCACAATTTGATGAACCACTGACAATTGGTCCTTATCGATTAAGGTCGGCAGACATTTGTAATCAAGTTGAACCGACGTATCAATTGAATGATGAATTATTGAATGCACATTTGCATGTCACAACAACACTTTCAGACAGCATTGTTCTTTTTGATTCAATACTCTTTGCAAGATAATGTTTTCGTGGATTTAGAGATGCCTCTGAAATAACAGATACACAATGGTTTAAAAATAATATTATACTGTTAGCTCTACATATGTATAGAACGAAAGAGACAAGCAGTGTCACTGTTGTTTCGTGACTGTGACGATGAAAAAGTGACCTTCGCGGGAATCGAACCCACACCTCCTGCTATCCTGGCAGTTGTCCTAGCCAATTAGACTAGAAGGCGCATCTTAATCATCGTTTAGCGTTAGTGTGAACCAACACTAACGCTAACATACTATTATAGTTCCAGTTAACCATTCAAATCATTGGGTTCTATACATTATTGACTTCGTTAATACTACAATAATCTTCTATGATCTTTTACAATCAAACACGCATATCTATGACAAGTATAAAAACACACTAGTTCAGCTACTTCGAATGTATTATTTTTACACAAAAACCAAAAAAGTTAAATTTCACAACTGGAAGATAATATATGACTTTGAAGATTTCAAACAGGATGATGCAACATCATGTGGAGTACATTGCGGTTTCACTGCAAGATCATATGTAACCAAAACAAAACACCCGAAGATTACGAAAAAAAATATCCAATTCAATCGTGTGCGATTCGCAATGCATTTACTTCAACAGAACCAAACAAAAAGACTGACACACCGCAATATAAACCAAAATTCATGTAAAAAAGAAACTGAATTCAACTCAAAATAAAACAGACGTTTTGATTATGTATATGCATTAAAACTGATACCGAACATTAGTTATATGTCGGTTGCGCGTATAAATTCAGAAAAAATCGAGTAATCTCGATAGACCGATAGCTATAGGAACATCAAAATGAAAATTATCATCCCACAAATTCACTTTAATTTTAACGGAATTCCAACCAAGCTATGCGAAAATCTCAGAATGTCGAAGAAACACGAAAAAACGTTTTTCCTCAGGAAACAAATAAGTTTCTCACAGCCCGATCAAGAACAGTTACATCTAAAAAAAAATATTCAAAACCTGAAAGTTAAACTATGGTCTCAGGCATCTAAAAACATATATAATTCCTATCACCCTTTGAAACACACTCCATTCCAACATACCTACCCCGTTCCCTATAATTGCGTACCATAGAGGGCATTGTATGATTTCATTTGAGACTTAGGAAACTGTGTTTTATTGTCGTTATGTATGAAAAGAATATTTGCTGCTTCTTCCAAAGTTTTTAATAAATAAAATGAAAAACGGAAAACGGAAACTAATGACGGAATAGCAACAGTGACAATGAAAAATAGGGTCCCTATCAGTGAAAGGCCATGCGGAAAAGTTGGTCATATTACATTTCTTTGTTTTCTATTAGCACATAAAAATATAGATATGTGAGTTTCACATGTTAGCCCCAATGAGGCTGTGCTAACTAGCTTTTTTCACATTAGATCGCGTTACAAGTCAGCTCGAAACTTATTCGTAGGAAATGCCTCTCGTAGATTTTTCAAATCAAGTTTTATTGGGATTTCACCGCCCATTTTGATCGCTTCGCGCAAAGTTTGTGCATATCGCAGTTTTCTTTGCGTACCTTCAAAGTAATCATGGAATTTAAATAATTTAACGTTAGGTGATTTCAGTACTCTAGCCGGTATGCCGAATGCTTCAGCTACAATAATTCCATGCAGCGAAGTTGATATTACGAGTTCACTCTGAAGAATTAAGTTAAGAAGTTGATTCCATGGTAGGAAGGCATTGATAGTTACGATCGGTGTATCTCCAGTAATATTGGCTAGTCTTTTGGCGTCTGTATAGTGTAATATAAGGAGTTTCGAAATATTTGGTACCGACGCTTTTTTATACTCCGGTAAATAGTAAGGCAAAAGTAAGGCTGGATCGCCATATACTTCAGGCACCGAAACATTGAAAGTAGACATGATAAAGTTTCTCGTTCTCGGCCCACGAACTGCTCTGAAATCTAGTGTTCGCATTATATTCGAATCGAAATAACTTGGAAACGTGGCGGGATCCAATATACCTGAGCCCCATATTACATCATTTTTACATGAAAAATGAAATATACTACCTATTGCCAATAGTTTTGGTGTTTTACAGTATTCTTTTCGATTAGAACTCGTAATAACTGAGAGATTAGCTCTGATGATAGACATTACAAGTATATGCGACAATTTATCGCCGAAATTCTCCGTATCAACACTTTTTTTCCAGTAGAACAGTGGGAAGTTTTTCCTCATCAGATTGCTTCTCAATGATAAACCATCATTGGTACTTCCAAAATAAAACATTTGTGATGACCGCGTTTCCCCATAAAGTATCAAAAGGATGAAAGGAATACAGATGCATAATTGTTGAGTCTTACCAAATGTATTTTTTAATGTCTTTATATTGACTTGATAAAGCAGTATTCCAAAGCCAGCAATTAAATTTCCGACGATCATATGGGAAGTGAGACGTGAACGAAAATATATTGCGGCTGCTATGATGAATACCAATCTTTTGAAAGTCGTCAATAAACTGTGTGTAACTAGTGTTACTCTAGAGCATATCATTATTGATGTGCTGTGATAAGTGAAGCTGAAAATTCCTATTAAACATAATATAAATGCATATTGTTTAACAGGAAAGTTGAAAACGTCGCTCGTCAGTAAAACAGCAAGTGTGACGACTGTGCTAATTGTAAACAATACACATTGTGTCACCATGGAGTCATATTTCCCACTTATACGTTGAATACATACATTACGACTAACCATTAGTATATTTGTTATCATTCCGAGTAATATCGTAGATCCCATTGAAGAGCATTGTCCACTCCGGTATGTTGCTAATGCAACGCCAAATAGCATCAGTACAATCGATATCCAATATTGAGTGCTCTTAACTTTCGTATCATCGTTCCTTTGCTTAAGCTTATCGTAAACCCGTCTGCAATGCACGAATATACCTGCCAATAAAGGTTCTAAGCAACGAACTGTATGAACACATGGAATGTTTGACAATGCCAGAGTTAAATTCATCACTAGTGATCCGCTCGCGTGTAGGATCCCAGCAGCGATGAAATAGTATTTTATTTTATAAGTATTTTCCATATCCCCGGTTGACGTAATCACGTCATCAGGAGAGTAAATCGCTAATACAGGCTTATATATAAGAGCCTGAATACGTGCAATTGTATAGAATAGAATTGCTCCCATCCAGCAAGAGAATGATTGAACTAATGCAACTACACATATTATCGTCAAAATATTGATGCTTTTATAGTTATTTTGTACAGAATATAAGAAATCTTGCAGGTATAAAGAAGCTGCAGTTGATCCTGAATACCATATTAAAACTCCAGCAATAAGCAGAATAAACATTAAACAATAGTATAAGAATCAATCTAATTGATATAATTACGAAGAATTCGAGAAAAGCTATTTTCTTGAGAATTTAAAAGTAGAATATCTTCAGATCACACAAACTTCTGTGAATTCTTGAAGCATGGTGTGCTGCTTGTTCTTTTTTACAAAAGATTCAATGCTCTAATTGATGTGGAGTGAGTGTAAGTGTGATGGGGTCGAAAAGAACTTTATCCACGCCCTCAAATATGAATTCACACCCAATAATATACCCATAATCAACCCCACCAACATCTAAATACAAGTAACGCAGCGTTACCATCCCTAACCCTCGACTGAACGTGTATTTTATTGTTAAATAAATTATATCAGAGCAAGGAGATATAAGAAGTGATCTGCTAATAAGTACGTGAAGAAAAACTATTAAGGTAATCGTTTATGATCGGCAGGAAAAGTGGACTCTTCTTTAGTCTGTATCCTTTCTCTATCTTGCGTCTTTTCGGTATTTCTGCTGCATTCAGCTTATCCTGAGTATATTCACGATATCATCCATCTCTACAATATATCCTCTGTATTATCTGTACATCTTTCGTATCCGCACTACTATTACTGTGTAATTTATATTCAGGCATAATCTCTATTATTGCCCAAAAAGTATTGAAATGTTCACATAATCCGCTTTATGTTTTCTCTGGGGAACGTTGAAAGAAAAACAGAGCACCATTTCTAAAGAAAGTCAAAATTACGTCTAAATATAGAATAAACTGACAGTTTAGTTACTGGCATTATTTTCTCCGTACGTATAAATCTACACTCTAAAAAAAATAGGTTTTTTCCGGAACTTAAAAAAGTTCTTCCCATGGGCACACCGGAAGAACGTTTTTGGGTTCCGTATAGAACTTTAAAAGGTTTGGCTTCTAAGCTGCAAAACCTTTCAGGTTTTGTAAATCTTGAAAAGGTTTCGTAGCGTTGTCACCAAACCTTTTCAAGTTCTATACGGAACCAAAAAAAGTTCTTCCGGTGTGCCCATGGAAAGAACTTTTTTAAGTTCCGGAAAGAGCCTATTTCTTTTAGAGTGTAGTACTTCTAAATTAATCTGTCCTACTCTAAAAACAAAAATGGTCACATTACCGAAACTAAAAAGGTTTCGAGGAAGCTACGAGACCTAACATGGTTCCTAGTTCATTGCAAAAGTCGGAACCCTCTCAAAGGTTTCGGGCAAAAGTACGATCCCATAAAAACGATTTCTAGACGCTTGATAAACCCTTTTGATGGTTTCGTATCAATGAACGAAACCTTTCAAAGAGTTCCGAATTTTGCAACGAATTCTAAACCCTTTTTTTCAGTGTATTCGATACGTCTAGATCTGTTACGTCTAAATCAATAAAGATGAATCTTTACGCCCGTTCTAGGTTAACTTCTCTCAACCTCACCTGGCATGCTATGAGCATCACCTAGAATACTACCAGTACCACCTCGGATGGTGCCAGCATCATCTGGAATGCTAACAAAATCACTTGGAATGCTAGCATCACCACCTGAGATGCTAACAGTGTGACCTGGGATGTTAGCAGCATCGCCTGAGATACTCGAATCAACACCTCATGAAGAGGTGCATTAGTACTCAAGGTTGCACTGCACTAGTACTAAAGGAAAATTGCGCTGTGTGCACATACACGAGTTTTCGTTGCAACCCCTGCGGCCGCTGGGCCCTTCCGTCCCGTGACACTGAAATATCGGGTCGGTTAAATTGCCAATTTTTTCCTAAGCATGAAAGCACATTACTAATAGTTATTTACTATCTTCTTCTTTCCCACTGTATTCATTTGGGACTTAATTCAAATCACCAATTGATGTACATCTCAGGTGGTGCTTTTAGAGTGTGAAACAAAGTTGAGGGGTGTACTCCAGAATGAGAGTAAAGACTTATCAGTACAGATTTGGACGTACGCATGCCAACGTACTAGAATTACTAGTACTAGATTTAGACGTATAGATTATGACGTCTTGATTTTGCCGAAAGAGATTTAGACTCATAGATTGTGATGCATTGATTCAGATATAAATGTTTAGATGTACAGGTTAGGAAGTACAGATGTAACAGTACCAAATTTCTATGTATAGGAAGGACGTAAACTTATAGGCATTGGAAGAGTGAGAATCGTATTTTCTATCGTTTCCGACCGAAACGACAAACCGGATGGAGTCTTAGAAAAATAATACAGTATTAACTTTATGCGTGTCTTTCCTTGAAAGTTAATACATCAATCAGAATCAAAGACTTCAAGATAAAATGTTGCTGTATACTGCTCAATAATAGAGGAGCTACCAATAGAAAAAGATGAAATTGTTTTTAGTATATATAGAATTATATTCTCATTGATGCAGTAACTTTGATACAGTTCTGAAAAGTCTGGTAAGCTTTCAGCCAATCGTTTTCGTTAATACAGCATTCAATATGTAGTGAAGATGAAGTCTTAGTTCTTTTTTCACTCAACAGTCATCCATATTAAGAAATCAATACTCCTTCCCATCAGGTAAAGGAATTCAATACTGAATCCTGTCGGATTTTAAAAGATCCGACGAGCCAAAAAATCCGATGGGATTCCTGGTTCGAGAACTACTAACAGATCCGACGGAAAATTAATATTTTATTTTTTGGTAGACTATTTAGTATCTGGAGCCGACACTAGAAGTCTGTCAAAGCCCTCCGACAGGTTGCATCGGATCCGACAATAAGATATGATCGGATCACAATACTAGGGATTCGGATATCGATCCACAACCCGGATACTTACAGGAATTCATTAGTTTATAGAGATTCACATAAAAGTGGATCGGGCTGCTGCCAGGGATCCAATCGGATCGGACAGGCGAAATGATTCGTCTGGACCAATTAGAGTATGAAGCAAACGTCTTTCATGTATGTAAAGTGCACAGTGAAAAATATTAATGCATGAGAAGTGTCGCCAGTGTACGTGTGAGCTTAACAATACATGACTTTTGAAAGCATTGTTAATAACTAGATGAAATAAAATCTATTCAAAGAAGAGATAGTCAGATCAAGAAGCTATTAAAATACAAACCAAAACAAGTGATTTATTAAGTATTTATTTTTTATTAAAGAATAACTTTTAGACTTATTGATAAAGAGAGAGAAAGATTCAAGTAGTAAATCTACAGGAAAACAAATTACAAGGGATTCATTAGAAAGAAATCCTTCAGTGCCTCGCTCGAAAAAAACATGGATAACGTAACACGTCTTTATTTTTATTCTTTCAAACGAAATCAAATCTGATTGATGCATTAACGATAATTCGTCGGAAAATGATGAATTAACTTTGTTTTAGCTTTACTGGCGATCTAATTAGATAATTCAGTTTAAAATTTTCTGGTCTGCTTGGCGTCATATTCAATATCAGTTCCCACATGGAAGCCTTTTGTTCTTTTCTCGAAGCTGTTCTCATCTAATTGTGTAAAATTATGTATCGCGTTATTTTTCTCGCTTTTTCAACATACTTTGTTCGTGTAAAATAATGTGCAAGCATAATTTTTCAATAAAAATATGCATTAATTAGAATCAATAGCTGGAGTTTATGAAAATAGCATAACAAATTTAGTTTACGTACTGAAAATCGCAGAAACACCTAATATGTGGTAAGAAAACAATCAGCGAACAGCTCATAATGGCTTTCAGAAATCAATAGAGTTACCTGGGATAAACCCCATTCAACTCAACATTATCATTCCGATAAAGCGCAATAAATTCCTTATTTTCTTACGATTTCGAGGACATGCAGTTTAATTTTCAACGACTAATTCTTACAGTGAGGCTGCCGTTAGAAAATGTCCACAGATAATCGACGTCGAAGAAGAATGATCAATTGTGCTTCTTGTGAATGTAAGCGAAAGGTAAAAAATGAATAAAAAATGCAAAAAGCACATGACTACTATCTCTTACGAATACAATCATCATCGATGCATAAACTACCTTCAAATCCACTAGACAAAAAACAAGCGAATAACAAAATAGCAACGTATGTCCCTGCTTGTATTACTCTACAGGTGAATAACTGAATGTGTAACCATGTAAAAAGATACAAAATATTAAATCCATGTCTCAGGTGGCCTGAGTGTACGAGGGGTGGCAGAATTCTCACAAGCAGATTTGAAGAATTCTGTTTCATACACAATTATCTATAGCTACATCTGTTCCCTAAGCAGAATTTTGTATCATATCGCGTCTCTTCATCAACATCAACCCTTAAGAATAAACCAGAATTCTACTTAAAATTTTGTTTGTGAAGCAGAATTTCGTCGGAATTCTGCTCCTTAACCACTGATTTGTGTGACTTTCGGATCGCCATATAGGAGCATTTTTAAAGATTACTATGCTTCAAATTGCACTTAATCTTAAGGACGTTCGAGTTCGTTCAACTTAAAGCATAACTGTCGTTTTATTTCTTTTTCATAAATATATATAACAACAAGGTAACAACGAAAAGAAAAAAACGATCACAGACACGATAGAGTTATACCTATAACTATACATAGATGGCAGGATGTAATACCCTTACCTACCAAGAAAAACGGTTTTTGGTTACAAAAATACCTTTTTATGAGAAATGGAACAACAAAAATAGTAGCATCATGAAAAAGAAAAGAAAACTAACTAGAATATAACCATATAAAATAAAATGAAAGACAAAAAATAACACTACAAGCGATGATGGATTAATTGGTATCGAGTTACTTTGTATTAATGATAATTCACTGTTTGCTCGTTCAGATTCTGTGTCTATTGAATACTGTTTGCATGTATTCACGTGATTCAATAATTTGTTCATTGTATTTATTGATGTTTCGTTATTTATAAATACAACTTCATAATCTGACGAGTGGACATGAAATGTTGGATATTTTTCATGCAAATGTAAACGATGTGATTGATGTGATGGTGAACGATGAGATGAATAATTCAATTTAGACATGAAGACACTTTAATATATGTAAATAATCAAGTACACGAATCGATAATTGAAGTAAATCACTGAATATTTTTGGTTAGTTTGTTCAGAAACATTTCTCGGGAGAAATTTTTCATCAACGATTCATTTTGTATTGATTGGAATTGTAAATATTATCATTATTAATTTCCTTCCGGATTTGATGATGAAATCGATCTTTTAATGTGCACATTTTAACATATCAATTAATCCAGTTCATAGATGATAAATGTTATTCCACATTGATCGTTGCACATACGTTCATTTTGGTCAAACATTAAACATTGCCATAATTCTTTTCCAACATTAATCAGATCAGATAGGTGCCTTATCTGTTGCAGACGTTGGCTAACATGATACGCCAATTCTTCCTATCTTGTGCT
>OENT01002560.1:2974-20463 GCA_900239685.1 Rotaria macrura
TTTGCATGTGATATATGTAATGAATTATCAAAAGAATTCTTTTATAACAACGGGTATGATATGAGATGATTATTAAGTTGATAAGCGGTACATGGCTTTAATATTTTCATTGGAGGCATGAACATATCAAAAGAGACTTTGATTAGGATCATTTGTGATTTTCGATAAATATTCAGCTGTAGCTAGGAGAGCACATGTTGGATCATATGTACCGTGAAGATTTTACGAGGTGGAAGGTAGGGATCATCTGTTTCAAATATTAAACGATTGGGGAGAAAAGGTGATCGATGAAATAACCAATTTCGAAATTTCAGGAAATTTTCAGTGTTCGCTCCATAAGTAATAGATCCATTAAAAGCCGATGTAAGAATTAAAAAATTGATTTAAAAGTAGATCAATAATATCCAAATTTGAATTACTATTGATACAATGCCAATGAAGTGGTAAATATATATCAGATGTTCGGCTTTTCAAACAATCAAATAGTTTTTGAAAAAGATTGGGACCACGACGATGAAAAACGACCGGAAGATGGAATTGATTGGCGATATCTATTTGTTTTTCAAGGACAAATATTTGTTCATCAATATTTACTGCAGCTGTTTCATCAAGACCACATTCACCAACAGCAACTATTTTATTTTTAGGACTCAAATTACCACGACAAATTTCAAAATGATTTTTAAAATCATCCAGAGTTTTATATAAAATGTGTGAATTAAAATATTTAGGATGGATGCCGATTGTGGGATATATATGGACATGAGAGGGGAACGGAGAAGGATTACGAACTAGCCATTAATTAGGCTTGTGATTATTATTAATAAAATAGTATTCACGAATGGGTGGAGATGATTTAATGGAAATAAAATCAGATTGAATTTTAGAGGCAATCTGATTAAGATGTATATGACCATCATATATAGGAAGATGAGGTGAAGTATGAATTTTTTGCCCACATTGTTGATCACAATGAGATTAAATACTCGAAATGCACAAGTTATCAACGAAGCAATGATCCATGCCTATAATAAATGATTTACAAAAATTACGCATAAAACCTGAAGAGTTAAGTGTAAAACTATATATTAAAAATACAGATTTCAATGCAGGTAGTTTTCATTTTAAAATAATTTTACGGTAATCTGTGCATTAAAATTTCAGAAGAAGAAGGCTCTTAATTCTTAATAATTGACGAGAAAATAAAATATAGTAATTTCTTCAGGAATAAGTTTAAAAAATATTTATGATCTTCGGAAACTTTTAAATCGATTTTCAGTACGACGTACAAACTTGGTGCCAAATCATTTTTCAGGTGCCCAAATCATCGATTTGTCTAAATCTATTTCATCTTCATCTTCAACTTCGTCTACTTCTTGTATAGATGGATCAAATTGTCCTTGAGATTCAGCTTCGCTCTCTGTTGCTGATTCGTCGCTAGTATGAAAGAACGTATCATCTTCACTGGATGCTTCATATTCACTTCGATTTTCTTCAACAAAATCGTATACACCCGTGCGAGCAAATTCAGCCATTGCAACTCTTTCTCTTTCATCCTGGAAGTTCATCTCAAGCATTTGATATAATTTTTGAAGCATAGTAAGAAGAGGATTTTTCGCAGGATCTGTGGATGAAAAATAAAGACGAGAGAGTAGAGCATTATTTTTCTCAACTCCTTGCATATTATAATCTCCAAGATCATTGAATTCATGAAATTCAAATAAATGATTTCCTATGATATGAATATACGGAGTTACGGTCGTACGAAGACCACTTTGACGAAATTCGTCAACAAACTCGAGTGACAAACGTTTAAGAACACCTTTTCGTTTTATAGAATTGTGCTTAACTTCAATAAGAATTTCTTTAAATTTATTCACCACAATTTGAGCTGATTTGGCGATTTGATCGTTAAGGATCTTATCATAAGGAAAACTATTAACGAAAAAAAGATCTTGAAGGTGACCTGAAAGTTTTCCATGTGAAGCAATAGTTTTATTTTTATCATCTAGATCTACTTGAAAAAAGAAACGTTTTCCCACAGTTTTTTCACAATGTTCATTAAGAATCTTAATTTTATGTTCAATAATAGACAAATGCTCAACTCCATATTTACCGGTACGAGAAGCATACGATAATATATCTTTTAAAATAACATCGAAAACTCGCAGCTTCATATGTAGTGTGTCAACACAATAGTCCTGATAATCAAAAAGATCTCCAAAAAGTGGTTCGCATTTATATCCTAAATCATTATTTTTTTTGCTATACAAAGAGTTTTTTCGGCAAGGGATCTTGCTAGCTTAGTCGGGTCGTGGTAAAAAGTAGGACCTACACGAATAGTAATTGTTTTCTTGTTTTTTTCCCTTTCCTTCGGTAGTAGCTTTATCATAAGCTGTATCTTCAGTAATATGAAGATCATCTTTATGCTGTGTGCAAAAGATACATGGATAATTAGAGCTAAATCCAGCGAGTCTAAACACATATACGGCATTCATTAAATCTCCACCTAATCGGATATGAATAGCAATATTTTTTACTCCTATAGAAATATGCTTAACTGATTTTATATCTGTAATGAATTCTACTGGTAAAGTTTTACGTAATAATTCAGTATTTTCTTTCTGAACTTCGAAAAGACCTAAAAGAATAAGATTTTTTGACATTTGACATTGATGACCACCTTCCATGCAATTAATAGATATTGCTACTATGTGCTTATTCCCTATTAAAGTGCCATCCATGTTAAAACAAATATTCAAGGTATCGAATTGCTCAAGTTTCGGTTCATATTTGCGCGCAACAAATATAGCTGTACGCACAGCATACTCGAATTTGACATAAGCACTTGTCGAAGTAAATAAAATAGGAAATTTTGTATTTGTTTTTTTTCTAAGCCGTTCAATCTCTTTCAAAGAACAGAGTTTCATTTTACTTCGAATGAACTGAAAAATAGCATTAAAAGCACAATCTGTAAGATGATAGGTAATTATCTTTTAAATGTAATAAATCTCTTTTGTCTTGTATCATTTTATTACTCCTATATATATTTTGACTAGGTTCAACTGATATAGGATCTTCCTCATAGGAACGCTTTACACCACGAGTGGTATACGTTCGGTCAACAATAGCATCCATTTCTTCTACACTAAAGGAATGAGAATCATTTAAATGTGTTTGATCAGCAGTATTCAAAATCTCATCTTCTGGTGTAACTTGCAGCAAAACACTTAGAAAATATCTAGAACTGAGGATTTGCGATCAAACAATATTTTTGTTTTAATCATTTCTTCCAGAATAGAAACGTCTAAATTTAAATCATACATCAATGCACATTCAGTAATATGATAAGAAATCTCATCGACATCTAACGTTCCTACTAGATCAAATACAGATAAAGCCTTTTTCACTAACACTTCATTGAAACTTATCTCAACTGTATTGGAACATGGATAAAATTGTAAGATAGAATTCTCGTCATTATTCTTCCGAATTAAAAGAATCGAACTTAAATGGTGATTATTTCGATATTGAATAAATTCCAATTATGGTTGACTTTGGTTCAAAGAATGAACAGATTAAAAAAAAGGTGAAAAGACTGTTGTCATACGTAGAATTCCAATAACACTCTTACTAGCATGTGTTCGTGCGCTCTGCACTATATGACTTATCTGTTTACTTATTTCATTTTTTAATGCACGCATATTTACAGAACATTTAAGTTCAAGAAAAGAATATGTACAAACATCGGTAACAATCTTATCAAGATTCATGGGATTATTATTTATTGATAGAGAATGTTTGATATAATCGTGAAGATATTCAAACGTAGCATCTGCCTTCATCACATTGTTACGTATAGAAAAAGAAATGGATGAACCTTGTGAATTGTATGATGAAAATTGACTTTTTGAGTCATTGGCAGTACTATCATCGTCTTCATCAACACTTGTTTCTGATGCATTATCATCAGAAGAATCGGTAGGTACAACTGTATCGCTAGATATTTCAACAGTATTCATCGGTAAATAAACCGATAAAAATGTTGGCACGGTTCCTTTCTTTTTTGATAGCAGAAGAGATACGGCATTTTCGCTAGCTTTTATGATGGAACTAGAAAGTGCTTTCTGTCCTTTTATCCAAAATATCATTTACGTTTTTCGATATCTCATCTATAACTCGAGGATTCTTTAACATCTCGTTAGATGAATATTCAGATAAATCAACATCCATTTTAAATTTTTTCTTCATGATCTCTAGCTAAATATAGTACAAAAAAAAGAAAAAACAAACTAGTATTCTCACTTCGTAGTTGATGAAATGAATAGATCAATAGTTTCAGAATAATGAATGATATATAATGTTGATAGTGAATACTTCAAGAATATTCAATTTCATATATACGTATCTATATCATAAATCAGTATACTACTATATAATGTTGGATATACACTGGTTTTAGCGCTCTCTGTAATATAAATTGAAAAAATTCTTAACTTCTGTTTTTAGTCGATTTAAAGGATCAAAACATGACGATAACCAAGAACTAGGTTTCGGTTCACTGTAACCAATCCATATAGATAATAAGATCATATTGCAACGTCGATATCGCAAATGAGGTGGTAATTCAATAAATATACCACTGAGAAGCCACATGGTCAATTTTGAAGATTTGCAAAGAGAAACACCATCAATATGAATAATAAGACTAACGAAATCTACACCATTAGCACGACGACTTATCATGCTTCGATATGAAATATTCCATGGAATATCATTATATTCACTAGATGAATTCGATGCAAGTTTTTCTTTGTACCGGACAATCTCAGGCCATAGCCGATCAATCAGTTAACGAAATACTGTCTTAACATCGATGTCATAAATATCAGCACAAAATTTTTCTTCTATTAAATTGCATCTAAAGTTATCCTTGTTCCGATTAAGATCTTGGTTACACGCAGTACAAATCGATCTTTTTAATAATAGTTCTTCAACTAGAAAAAAAGATTACTTTGACATATCATCCTTTGATTTTTCTTTAATTTTGTCCCCATAAACCCCTGAGACACCTTTCATAGACCGGTTTAGGTAATACCCGTTCATTCGAAAGGAAATGGTATTAGACAGTGCCCACGATTTTTTCTTCAGATATTTAATGTCAATGATTTCGCAACACGATTTTCTTATTCTTCAAGATAGAATTCAGCTGAATTTTAGTTTCGAAAGAAAAACGTTTCAGAATAGTTCTCCCGAAAGAATTTAATTATCGATTTTAACCTATTCAAAACCTCTTGTGTAAATAAGCAAATCAGAACTACTCTCACGTGGATAAAACATATTAAATGATCATTAAATTTGATTCAGCCAAAAAAAAAATAATATATTTCATTTAGAGACAAAGGTCTTGAGATCCAAATTTTGAAACTGGAATATTCTATATTTAACTGATACTAGTACATCAGTGAGCAAAGTTTGTCTTTTAATTACTATGAAAACTCATGAAGATAATAATTCTTTTCGAATATTTTCATCTCTTAACTATACCGGTTAAATTTACCACGCAGGACAATAAGAAACATGTTTTTCCAACAAAAAAAAACATCTAGAAAGTGATGCTAATTTGATTCTCTTACTTATTTTGTCGCAAATCAATTAACGTCGAAATGAGTTTTTCAAGTTTTTCTATTGATGATTGAATGTGACCCGACATTCGTTTTTTCGATTCAAAACTTGTTCGGATCACCATTACTGATCGTAATGAAAATTTCTTCATATCAAACTAATAGATTCACAGTTGCTTTTATCCTTTTCGTTTTGAACCTCAAATCAAAACAAGCGATGATAGTAATGATGAACATTCGAACAATCTGCATCAACCAAAATTTGGCATACATGTAGAATTAATTTAAATGTCTCAGCTGATTTTCATTAGCATCGATTTATCTTTCAAATTTTTCAGGGATTGATTCGGAAAATTTTCGTATGAAATCGTGTAGCGATTGACTGATTTCGATCACATGAATTTCAAGTTTATTTTTGACGATTCTGTCATAAACGTATTCCCAGCTAAAATCATCTTTTAGTGCTAAGTCACTTAACCGAGGCACACCCAATCGACTGAGATTTGACAATGAGACCATCCTTTTCAGATTCCATCAAGAAAAATAATTCTACCTGCTATTTTGCTGAAACGAAGAAGAAAATAATGCTCGTATCATTCAATGAAAAAAGTAATCGCGTAAAGTAATTTGAACTTGATTGCAAATATTCAATGCTAAGCTCTCTTCAAGTCGTTTCTCTACATTGTTTTAAATTTCAACCAATAATCATGCTTAAGAGAAGTATGGACTAGTATTATTTTCACGATGAAAAAAACAATTTTCAGTCATACTCCATCATGAAACTAAAAATCCATTCGTTCGATAGAATCACTCTCGAGTTTAGATAAATCAAAGACACATGTTAGTTTCTAAGAAATACGAATTCAAATGGTGAATGTCTCAAGGAAAAAACTTCAATTCTGAATACACCCAACTAAATATTGTAAGGTGCGAAGTAGTGCATATCGACTTGCTCAAAACAAATCACGCTAATCCTAACGAATACGAGATAATTGATTCAATGAGTTTTTCTTTTGTTTGATATTCTCTCGAAGAAAACGATCATATTCTAGAATTTTGTTCAAAGCCCCAGGCTTTTGTATTCCTTGCCTTCTTATAAAACTGTGAAATGGCTTTCTTTTAAGCATGAATCAATACTGATTTCGACTTCTTCTAGTTTAATTTTCTTATAATAGAATATTTTCAAGCGCTTTATTGCTTGTATAAATAATCAAGACGTATTCCACTGCATTTCTTCTTCAGAATTGATCCATTACGTTTTAATTTTCCGTAGGAAAAAATGAAAGTAGAAATTCTTATATCATACAAAAACCTTGACATTTTTTTCAGCTTTTTGAAAGTAAGATCATTTTAAGCTTGAATCTTACTCTGCATTTCCTTCAAAAGATTTTTCATCGACGTTGGCATGTTGTTTGGTGTTGGTAAGCCAGAGTGAATAAGACGAAGAAATCTATCGCAATGTATTTTGGAAATTTTTGCATCGCGAAATAACATAAGAAGATTTCTACAGTATTCATTCCTTGTAACATTGGTTGAATCNTCACTTCATCGAAATCATCAGACAAATTTTCATCATTATTCACTTCACATAAATTATCAGACATTTCATCATTAGGACACAAATCAAATGTATCATCAGATGACCGTGAATTTTGCTCTTCATTAAAAGAAACATGTGATGATGTTAGTTCTAAATTATTGTCAGTTGGTATATCTTCCCTATGTAAAGATTTAGTAAACAAATCATTTTGTGTTGTATCAAGAAGAAGCCGGCGAATATTTAATAAATGACGTCGTTTATACTTTTTTTATTTAAACGTCTTTGACGTTGTGCTTAACATACTGCAAATGACGCAAAGATATCATTATCCATTAGATTGTTTCTCTCACGACATAACCTGAAAGCAAAATAGTTGGAAAAGAAAACATGAAAAATTTAGAAAAATATCAAATTCAGTAATAAGACTACGACTTTGGATAAAACTTAAGCGTTCACAGTTAAGAGCGCTTTGGAATATATTCATAATTAAGCAAGAAAACATACCATCGATATAGTCTATTTGCGTATATAGATGACTAATAAAATAATATGTACTTACAGTTGAATCTTTAAGTGATAAAATAGAATAATGAACGAAGTGAATAGGATAGCGTGTATTTATATATATTTTATTTTCTGTCCTCCGTCGCTATCTCTCTTTTACCAGACAGACGGATAATGTGAAAGTAAAATGTATTCATTCTTTCTTTACATCGAGGATCTTTCTCTTGCGTTCGTCGTGTAATATAAACACGACGTTCGGAAAGAACGCAAGAGAAAAACATTCGCTCTTCGTATATGTTTTTCCTTTTTAAAAAAGTAAATAACTTTTGCCGGATATGTCTCAGAAACAGGGATTTCTATCATGAATAATCACTAAGAATATTTTTCTGTCCGTATTTTCATATTCGAATAAAGAGGAAGGCGAATTTAAGACTACGGCCGTGTACTACCGTATAAAGTAATATACGACCATAAACGGTGGCCGTACAACCCCGTATACGGAGCTTCATACAATAGGTTTGTAGAACTCCGTATTTTTTTACGATCTCCGTATACGGAATTCGTTTCACATCGTTTTTTCCCGTATACGATGATCGTATACGGAGGTCGTGTACGATCTGCGTTTATCTCTGTTTATCTCCGTAAACGACCGTTTACGGCGGTGGGTGTTCAACTTGGGCATTGGATACGAATGATGCACCGAATACTCTTAAATCAAATATGGAATCACCATTGATTAGTATGATGCAGATGATAAACGATTTGAAATTATCTACTGCTCCATATAATTCATCAAAGACTTACGGATCGAAAAAAGCAATGAACAATTGTAATGTAGGATGCACATGTCGAAATCAATGCATCATATAAATAGCACAGCATCACACCACGTACAGTTTACAGTATATTTCCTTTTCTTTATAGGAGAGAGAAAAGAATTTAGTCCTTTTTTATTCTAGAATATGAACCCACATCAAAATATGCCAGGTCTATCAGATTCTATATGCGACCAAATTTTCATCCACGCCATTCAAATAACGTACCACCATCACATCCACAGAACTACGAAACGATGCCTCCGCATCATGCAATCAATCCAATTCAAATGATCATGCCATACTCATGTAATTCCTCACCAAAAGATTCCTCGACATCTGGTCCAATGCAACCCCATTTAAATTGTTTACCTGTATCACCACCACCACCACCACCAAAACAAAAGCACCAAACAGACGAACAATTTATTGATAATCTTGCTGAACAATTAAAAACATATCCGCCATGCCATTGATTCTGTCTTTGTCTTTGTCATTTTCGTTTTTCCTTTTCTGATTCCACTTTTTCTGATAGTTTCTTCGTTCTTTTCCTCATTCATATCTTTCAATTTTTTCTTCTTCTGCAAAATGATCCAGAAACATGTACAACCATTGCTTCTCAGTTGTATCTAGTATGTGTGCGTTATCAATTCTCAATATTCTTCCAACATAAGAAAAAAACATTTTTCTTTCTTTCTTGAACGTGTCTGGCATGCACACGAAAAAATAAAATTCATCAAAAGAATATGATGACAATAATCAACAANGAGATGAGTTGTTCAATAGTTAGCAAAAGGTTCTACAGTCATGTTTGTCGATCAAGAAATGTTTGCAACAAACCTGTTAAGTTTCGAGGAGAAAAGAAAATTTTCAACATAGAACTAGATTAAGGATATGTTCACAAGAGAAATACTGGTGCCCTGAACGATAGGATACCCCATTTTGCTTTCTTCGTATTGCCAGTTACAAAACCTAACCAAGTCATCATGCTCGTCAATTAAGTACTAATTTAGAATATTATTTACTGATGGCTGTCCTGTATGAAGTAATTCAGTATTTCACATCGGATCCTATGGTTGAGCACGCGCATGTATATATCTGATTCAGAGCCCCGAATGGGATGGGACGAGAAATTCGTCCCATGGGAAACATTTTCTTCGTCCGCCCCATCCCATGGAATTCAGAAGTCACCCCATCCCATCCCATCGATTTAAGAATCGGCCCATCGCATCTCATGGGACAACTTTGAAAAAATTTTCGTCCCGTCCCATTCCATGGGATTTGAAATTCATAACATCCCATCCCATGGGATTTTCATGCAATATAAACTTCTATCGTTCGTCAAATATATTGCAAAATTTTCCTATTCTGAAAAGTCTTCTATCTTTTCACTTTTCAAATACAATCTTTTTTAACGAATAGAAGAAGAAATTAGCGTAATTTCCTTATATCCTCGACAACACTAAAAAAGTAATTACCACAACAATAATGCTTCAGAACCACATTATTCTTAAAAGGACATCGACGTTTTTTTACTTCATTTTTTGCCTTTCTGATTCGTCACAACGTTCAAGGATATTTGAAGTCACAATTTTTCGTCAAGAAACTGTTCTGAGCCTATATGATTACATATTGAGGCTGAGCGCAAAAAAGAAATCATATTTTCTTTATGACTTTCAGAAGTATATTTAGATTCCCGAAAAAGGAAATTACTGAAATTTCCAAAGTTTCCGTCGACGCTATTAATACACAGTAGTGAAACCGAAGCTTTAAGAGATGCTGGAAATTGTCAGGACCACACCTCTATTGTCATTTCTCCTGTTTTCCATGTGATATGATATATCGTTATTTTCCTTTGTTTGTTTATTGTTGTTATAACTTCTGGTGAAATAAACAGTCAGTTAAGATACTGTATAACAGTGAACTCACGTGTCTTTGTTTTATTCACTCGCAGGTGAAACAGTATCTTACAGTGGTGACAGCGGTGTTTTTGGAATCTCCTTTCGTACAAGGAGTGTGCCGTTAATTGAATTATTTGCTTATAAATCTCATGTCTGCAAATACTCGATCAAAACAACAAGTTAAAAATGAATTAACTTCCACCTCTGAATCTAATGACACTTTATCATTAACACAATCAGTTGAAGATTCTGATGATGAGTATAAAAAATAATGTAACAGCATTGGTCAACACACGTTAGAAAAATGGGATGCCTATCGAGAATACGAACAACAACAATTAGAATCAATTAAATTATTGACTAAAGATGAAATGTTGGACATGGATCAATGGTTATTAGTTTTACAGAATATGTAATGAAGAATTACGATATTCGATGTCTCGCCGTATTTGGCAAACAATTACTTATTTACAAGATGAAGAACGACTCTGGTATGAACAAGAAAAACAAGAAATTAAGAATGATTGGCCTTCTTTTTGCAATAAGTTGAAGCAACATATTTATGACCGATTGAAAATTAATATTATTTCTTCAAAAGATAATCATTTATCGCCTGTTAATGACATGAAACGGGTGGAGCAGATTTTTTCAGCTAAGTCTCCGTCCATTGAAATTAATTCATCATTAACATCAGCTCTTTCCATTGCCATGGCGAGAGAGATTATCCAGTCTCCAAGATATTTTCGAGGTGCGAAAGATGATGTTATTGAGTGGGTAGAAAAATTAGAACAACGATTTACAATGGCTAGTTGGCCTGATGAACTTAAATTACAATATATACCAATTCATTTACAAGAAGATGTGTATCGTTGGTGGAATCAATCATCAGCAAAAATTACGATTTGTTCATGTTTCGTTGAAGCAATTAATCAAGCTTTTGGGTCAGCCAAACTGAAAGAACTAACATTTGAACAATTGAGAACATATAAACAAGCTATTAATCAATCGATTATGCAATATTATGACAAAGTTATTGAATTATGTAAAAGAGTTGATACATCAATGACCGATTCTATTAAATTACAATATTTATTGGCAGGTGTTAAACAATCATTAAAATTACATATCGCATTGCATGATTCACAATCCCCTGAAGCATTTTTATCTTATGCGAGGAAAGTGGAAGATATATTATCATTAACTAATACAGGTTATGATTTGAATCAATATGATCATCATCAGAATACGAATTATGGTCGTCAGCCATTAATATCAACAATGAATCCTCGACAAGATGTTGATAATCAACGTACTGATGTTCATCAATCGCAGTTACAAACTTCTACATCAGGTCGCGTGGATAATTCTGGTAATGAAAATGTTTCATATTCTAGTTCATCAAGAAACCCAACCTCAAAAAGATCATCAGGTGTGTGTTATACTTGTAGGACTTCTGGACACTACGCACGGGATTGTGCCGGTTCCCATTTCGAATAATGGAAGCATCGTTTGGTGGTGCTGCTTCCAAGAATCAATATGCAAACCCATCACAACGTAATTATGTCCCTTTCATTTATCTTAATGCTTATGTTTATGATCAGCGAATGAAATTAATGATTGATACTGGTGCTAATCGAACATTTGTCTCTGAGACGGCAATAAATTCGATTGGTAATAGTAAAATTATTAATCGAATTCAACGACAGGTGTTTTTAGCTGATGGATATACGTCTATCATGGCTTATGGTGAGGTGGATTTATCATTTGTTATGAATAATATTTATAGCATTCATTCGAGCACTTATTGTGAAGAATCTTTGTGCTAATTGTATACTTGGCATGGATTATATTATTAAATACAATTTAATTATCAACACTGTTAATCGAACAATATCGATAGGTGTCAAGAATTATCGATTGACTATACCTATTGATAATAATGAAAAGATTATTCACATTAAAGAACAAAAGAATGGTCTCGTGGATTATTTATCTCTTAATCCAATACAATCCGAACCTGACGAAATAATTGAAAAAGATTATGGTATTACTACATCGTTTAATGGGGAACCACCGATTTCGGTGTCTGTTTCTGCTGATAAACATGCTGTTATAGGTGCTGTTGTTACACGTTCAATGAAGAAACAACATGTTCAACAAGAATCTGAATTAGATAAATCTTCATTATCAATTGAAAAAGAACTAGAATCATCTTCTATAGAAAAAATCAAGGAATTATCATCTCGATCACAAATTGATTCATATACTTATAATCAATTTGATATCAAACAAATTAAATCAGAACAAGAAAAGGATCTTGTTATTCAGGAAAAGGTCAAAGAAATTCAACAGCATCCTACTCGAGGTTCATTTGTTTTGTACGACGGATTATAATATAAACTGATGCCGATGAATTTACGAAATAATACTAAAACTAAATTAATTTATATACCTTCATCTATGATTAATTCCCTTCTCAAGGCTTATCATTCCGATCGATTCGGTTGACATTTTGGAATACGACGTACATATATTATAAGTTAAAGAATAAATATTGGTGTCCAGATATGAAACAATTCATCGGTCGATTTATCAAATCTTGTTTACCATGTTAACAGTACAATGTTAGCCGTTTTTAAAAACCTGGTTTACTTTGTCCAATTGAAACACCAAATGGACCTTTTCAATTGATTGGTATTGATTACTGTGGGCCATGTAAACGTACACCAAGAGAAAATCAATATGTGTTATGCAATACTGATTATTTTACTCGATGGATCACTGCTGTTGCTGTACCCGATTGTACTGCTCAGACAATAGCTCAAACAATTTTCAATGAATAAATCTGTCGGTATGGTGTGCCAGTATCAATTTTATCTGATCAAGGCACACATTTCAACAACCAATTAATGGAATCAATGGCTCAATTAATTGGATATAATCATGCATTATCTACTGTTTACCATCCACAAAGTAATGGAATGGCTGAACGTTTCAATGCCACATTTGTACCTCAATTGGCCAAAATTCAGGATCGAGAGCACAACAATTGGGATGAATATTTACAATCAGTATAGTATTTGCTTACAATACAGGTGTTCACGCAGCTACGCAATATTCTCCATTTCAATTACAATTTAGTCGTGATTCGCGTATGCCTACAGATACAGCGACAAATTACGTGTTTTACAAGCCATCAGATTATTACAATCAACTAAAGAGAAGTCTTAAAATTATCCAACAACATGCTCGACATCAATCAACTTATTCTCAAATGAACAATAAAAAATATTATGATAAAAATCGATCCAACCCGCAATATGATATTAATGATTAAGTTTTGATTAGAATTCATGGCTTAAGATCAAAATTAGATCCACGATTTACATTAAACCCGAAGATTATCATACAAAAACAACATCCAACATATTGGGTTCGAGATAAATTGGATTATCAAATTACTCGTCTATATGTGAATGACATACGTCCGATATTATTACCATAAAACAATTTCATGTTTAACCTATCAGTTATTCATTTGCAATGTTTCCTTTTCCTTCTAGTCAAAGTTTTCTGTTGTTGATTTTTTTCTCTCTCTGCAAGTTTTTCTCTCATTATTCAAAAATTTTTTCGGGGGGTACGGGTGTCAGGACCTGACCTCTATTGTCATTTCTCCTGTTTTCCATGAGATATGATATGTCGTTATTTCCTTTGTTTGTTTATTGTTGTTATAACTTCTGGTGAAATAAACAGTCAGTTAAGATACTGTATAACAGTGAACTCACGTGTCTTTGTTTTATGCACTCGCAGGTGGAACAGTATCTTACAGAAATTTCAGAAATTTCGGATATAAAATAATTTTTGGGAGCGCCGAATAATTCAGGTCCCAAAGCTTGGAATTTCTGAAACTTCCAAATTTTCTTTTTTTTTGAAGGCTAAACAATACCGGAAATTCATGAGAGTTTGATCACAAAGGAATCATCATCATGATCTGGGAATAAATACATGATCGAATAATAGCCCTCTATAGAAAACAGGAACGAAAAATGAGATTGATTCTCGTCAATGTCTACGAACACCATCTTTTATACAAAATATATCATCATCGAAAAATCCACATAATCGTACCATGGGACGAATCTTTCACCCCATCCCATCCCATGGATCCATGTTTCGCCTCAAGTCGTCCCACGGGATATTTCGGAGAAGTAATTTCGTCCCATTGGATGGGATGGGATGGGATTGTCCCATCCCATTCGGAGCTCTGCTTGGAATGTCTATATCTCGAGAATGGTTCATCCGTTTGAGCTGGAATTTTCAGTTAATTCCAAAACATGTTAAACCTATCGATTGTGAAACTATCAGCCATATCAGTGATAGTCATTGCCCAATACTCCACAGGCATTGGTCGTAGCTAACGTACAATGCCTTCAAAGTAGATATTTCATTTAAAATTTAGTCCAATGTTGTATAGGATACTGATAAGTGGTATTGATTGTGCAAATTTCTTCGTCAGAAGATTACATTTCAACATGTACAACCAATCATCATGTTCTCTCATGCTATTTACGTGTCTGCTTTTGATAACTTCCACTGTTCACAAGAAGCGAGTGGCTTTCGTTGAAATTAATAGATTCTAAACATACCGAGTGGTATATTATTGAAAACAACAATGGCCACATTACCGAAGCTAAACAGATTTCGTGGTAGCTACGAAACCTACAAGGGTTCCGAATTTTGCACCGAATTCCAAACCCTTTTTTTCAGTATACAATTGTGATTATATGTTGAAGTGGTTTTGCATGTTTCCTGAAGAGTATGTAACATTCTGTTTGCTATCGCTGCAAGAAAATCAGAATTATATTTTGAAATACCATAAGCTTGGGAAATGAGACATTGCTGCATGCAAATGACTGAAATTAAAGACTCCTTTGCATCATGACGATATATGCATTGAAATATGCATCAGAAGAACAGTAGATTGGTATTTTCGTGCAAAAGACAACATTCTAAAAATAGTGTCTACGTTTTGTCCAGTTGTAATATTTGCGAGGAACTTAACTATTATGACCATATCGCAAACACTAACGCCACACAGCCATAATATTTACCCTTATCAACATGATATAACAGAAATAAAGATAGTGCATTCGTGCTCCACATTTCATTCATTAAAAATTTGATTTCCGACGCATCTTTTCAAAGCTAAAACATAATTGTCAAATGTACTCCTCAGTCTTCTCATCGGACAATGATTGACTCTCAGTGAATCCGTTTTCCCTAATAATTTCTACATCTAGAACCATGATACACTTATTTTTTCTAATCAAGACTGTGTTACTCATTCAACACACAATTCTTGCATCCGTATTTTTCATTGAAATACATGAATTCTCTTTCGTTGGTGTCGTTGCAAAATTTTTCACTATTGTCGGTTATCTAAAATTCTCTATTATCCACTGGAAGAAACTCATTCAAATTCCAACTATTGTCAGCCGAAAGTTTTGTAATAAACAGTGTTCTAGTTGTTAACGAAATGAAAACGATTTTGACCAAAACAAACTCCGAGCGACTACGAAAATTTCCGATTAACTAACATGAACCGAATCCCTTAAGCTTATCTGGTGTCAATATGTTCGAAACATCCCGTTTTCATGAATATGATAGGCAAGTATCATTCACACCAACTCACATACGGATACCCGAGCTCAAACAGAAAATTTGCCATGACTCATTAATCCGCAGTATTTTCGATCACAAACATAACAACAGTAACATTTCCACAGAAATCTTTCACATTAGTCAACATGTCGTTATTCCATCGACGTAACCGATTTTTCACACCTGCTTTGTCGTCAGATTGGTAGAGAGAAAAATCTGAGATTACACAAACACTCCGTAAAGAGACACTGGAAACAAAACTTCACCATTCTCAACAAACTCTCTTCTTACTCTTCTAATCATGATTTACAAATATTCTCTGACTAATATGTGCAATAGTCATCACTATCATCCATTCATCAATCGTTAAACATTCAAGTAAACACCTATAAAGATATCTAAATAAATCGAAAAGATTTCCATGTACACCAGTATTAACTTGAATACATTGGAGTATTTCTGTTGTCCCGTAGCTACTTCTTGTGCTCAATTACGACTTAACCCTTTGATCTACATTCAACAACATTAATTTGTTTTGAATTTCACTTGACTGCATCGACTGAAAATGACAATGAAACAACAAGAAAAATAAATAAGTTAGAATTCAAGAAGAATAAAATGTTCATTATATTGGGAGCTGTTTCTTACGATAAAATTCGACGAACAACGTTTTCTTCCTCACATATTCATGTGAATGAATTTCTCCCTTTCACTTATTTTCCTTCGTTTGGGTGTAAGCCTATGATAGAGGGACAGAGAGAGAGAGTAAAATAACATATATATACTCCCAGAATAACCGAGCTTCCGAACCAACTATCATATATTTAATATCTGAAAGAAACGAAATACATAGAAGTGAAAAATGAGTACACTAGAAACTCTCATAAGACTATGTTTACTATCGAAATCTCTCGTGAGAAATCATTCTCAATTTGAAAAGCATTATATTCTTCTTTTGTTTTCAGTTATTAATTTTATTTGCTTTCGTGAAATATATTTTTCTTCTACTTAGTGAAATAAAACTAGACACAAATCGATGGAAATTGTTGTCTTGAGATTAAAAGGTTAATAACTAATTGAACAATACAAAAAAGTAAGAAGTAAACTACAGAACAATTGAAATTAACGATGACCCTCCTGATCATACATAAGTAACTCAAAACCAAGTCCGAAAATGATCGTCTCATGATTAATAGGTAGAATATATTAGATTAGAAAAAAAAAGAGAAAGTGTGCGAAAACAATCGAAATAGTCCATTGCTGCGTGCCTTGTGCTTCGCTTTCCCCTAGCCGATGTAAGCGATGTAAATAAGGAAGGCTCTCGAATATATATTTTGTGCATTGCCAATGACAGGATTGATATGGACATATGTCGAATCAATGTACGTCTGGAATGCGTAGTTACTTGTGTACGTATAGCTATCTGGAAAGTATCCACTTGCGG
>OENT01002561.1:6900-20444 GCA_900239685.1 Rotaria macrura
CGGGACGGGACAAACGGGATTCGGGACTATTCGAAATTTTACGGGACGGGACAAACGGGATTCGGGACTATTCGAAATTTTACGGGACGGGACAAACGGGATTCGGGACTATTCGAAATTTTACGGGACGGGACAAACGGGATTCGGGACAATCGAAAGTTTGTCCCGCAGGACTCTAATTCAGATCCTTTAATGGCGCAATTTTTGGGTGATTATAAATTTTCGCATTTATTTGTTTTTCTTCATACAGGATAAAAATAAATTAAAAAAACATTGGTGGGATGTTAACATCTTTGCGAATGCTTTATGACTCTAAATAACATGAGTATCCATATGTTAAATTACTGATAACTCTTACGAACAGAAAATAGATTTTATTCACTAAAACACTATGATGAAATAATTGAATCTGGAGAAACGATGGTAAAATAATTGGAAATTTGATTAATTTCTTTGCATCGCATCAATTTTTTCATTTTGTACGTTGATTTTTCTCATGCTTTTTTTTCTTGTTCAAATTTGATTAAAATCAAGAAAATGAGCTGCTTACCTCTTCCTATAGTATGTATTGAGTAGAAGAGGTTAACGCTGGGTAAACTCGACCTTTAATTTGTATTCATTATTTATTTTGATAAAACAGAAACGTCAGCTTTAAAAAAGTGAATTAATATTGATCGAGCACAGAACAAATGTATAAATTAAAAAAGATAATTTTGTTTCTTCACATCAGAATGAAGATATCGAAATGGGACTCTGTGTTCTGATCTCTGGAACGTACCGAACCGTATTACAATAATACCCTCCTCTTTCAGAAGCATGTATAAAGAAGATTGAATGTTTTTGTATAATAGAAGCATGGGTCACCCAAAAAAGAGTTTCCTGCAGTAAAGGAACACGATTGTTGTCCTTGGCAATGGTCTTTTATAGTAGTTGTAACTATCATGGCCGAGCAATTACAGTATGAGCATGAACAATCAAAGCAACTTGGTACGCCATAAAATGCTTGAAAAATATTAAGTGCGAATGAGTCGCTACAATTCAGAGTTATCGGCACATTTTCGCCGGTTGTAATGGTCATATTCCCTAGACAAATAAAAAGTTAAAAATCTCTCAAATGAGTGCTCTAGAGAATAATTTTCATACCCATCGTGGTGGTAGTATCAGGCGTTGTTAATGTAGGAGCTGTAGAAGAGAATTTTCAATGAATGATGTATTTATATATTGTATGTGATCGGTAGGGTTGCTCAAGAATGGAAACATTTCTCACAGAGTTTATTGAATCAGAGCTGTGTAATTCAAGTAAAAAGTACTTCAAGTCCAAGTCCAGTATGACTTGACATGACTTGTGACTTGAAAAATCTCTGACTTACTCGTCCCTCGATTGAACAAAATGGCCAAGCTTGTACCGATGAACTTGGCATAACTTTTCTCAGATTCAAAAGGTAAAGAACACTGAATTACTTCAATACCCTGAAACTTTTCCAATAAAAATATCACTAATTAGAGCTACTAGTCGACACGTTTGATGATACTATTATATTGTGGAAGTTGAAAACCTGTGTTCGGTTATTAAATTCTATTTTGATAAATGCATCAAATTTGGGTCAAAGTCAAAATCATTAAATAATATCATCTCAGTTGTTCAACTACTTGGTACCTATTTTGGTTGAATAACGTGTATTTGTATACTAAATGACGCACTTGAGTTACGAAGTAATTCAAAATAAAGCAATTACGAAATAATTCAGAACAATCCAAACGGTCACACTACAATCCCAGATCGGATAAATGATAATAATATACTTTGTTTACTTTCCAAGGAACCAAGGACTACTACAGACACCAGGGACTGCCAGAGGCTGGAAATATTTCTAGTTGCGAAAATTTCAATAACGAGGGATTTGAAACAGGGAGTTCGAATCTGAACTCGATTTGACCCGAAATCCTATTGGTGAGCCAAAAACCAATAGAAAACGAGTATTTCAGAATAATTATCCTTCAACCAATTCCGAGCAGAGATTTCGAATATTGGCTTTATACGCATTCATTTCCTATTGGTGGACTATCAACCAGCCGGAATGGAATATTCACAAAAACATTTTTTTTTGTTTACTACTTGGCTGGAGTTCGAAATTAAGCTAGGTTTCCATTCAAATCCGATCCTTGCGATGGGCGCTAAGAGAAATCAACTATTCGTGGGTATCATTTCCATGGTGGAATTCGCGTATCGCATTGAAAAAAAGAGGTCATACTCACATAAAATGACATCATTAAGCCAGGAGCAGATGCATTGTTACTTTTTCACAGAAATTCGATCGTATCCATGATTCCGAGGTGCTTTCAATAGGGAATCCTATGCACTCGAAACCACATTGAGCGGTACTTAGACATGGAAGCAAGGCTGTGAGAAAAAATGTCATCATTGATTTTCACCTAACCAAATATGGAAATAATTTGCTTCTCTATTCTCCTGAATATGGATTTCACAAGTTAATTGATCAATCACAAAGATGCATGTTCCCACCGATCAGCAAGTTCCTTAAAGATTTTCCGCACAAGACTATCCGTGATCACTATGCCATGTATGCAGTAGTCACACAAAGAGTGGGAACACCAGCGACTCTCCGACACCATATTACGTACCGGGTTGACAGAAGCCGTACACAGTGCACGACAGATACACCTCTCACATCTGATATGGTGAGTTAGTCGAAAGATTTCAATGTAAACTGAAGGGGCAAAACAAATCGAAGAGTCTGCCAGATCCTAACGTCGTACCACAGAGAAGCGGCAAACACTTGACCCGTGATGCTCCTCCTGGGATCAGATGAGTACAATGCCATTCAAGTGAATGCCTCCAGCGCGATACAGTTGGTTTCGAGAGCGTACTACAATGCGTGATAGACCAAAGTTTTACATGTAATACAACGTGTAACGAGTACGGATTAAAATGCTGCGTGGGCAGACAAAAACCAAGCGAAACTGTAGAGGAGACAATCCATAAACACCGCGGAGATAACCATGACCCATTATAATGAAGTGTGGTTACGGAAAGGGTAGGGGTGTCCAGAGCAAGAAAAAGCACATGAGAATAAATAAACATTAACATAAGCAGTGAGGATCTGACGATGTAAAGAATCATCACATAGCTACTGTTAGCGTCCGTGTTGAATCACATTAACGCTAAACGATGATTAAGATGCGCCTTCTAGTCTAATTGGCTAGGCCAACTGCCCGGATAGCAGGAGGTGTGGGTTCGAGTCCCCTGAAGGTCACTTTTTGATCGTCACAGTCACATAACAACAGTGACACTGCTTGTCTCTTTCGTCCTATACATATGTAGAGCTAATAGCTACACACAGCGATCACCACCCTAAGCATAATAACGCAGCAAATGTACCTGTGATGAAGTGGGAGCACACTGTGAAGAAAATAACCTCATCAAACCATGCCCTCGAAAAAATGCCCAATGGGGCTACATTTAATGGCGAACGCATCCGGAAGAGCGGTACACCCATGTCCACACATATAAGGTGAGACGCAATGCGGGTGCCCAATGAAGGAAGTATACATACTAACAACGGACTGGAAAGCCTACAAGCTCATATGAAATGAAACCAAGTGTGGGGGCCGCGAACGGCCGACGCATTAGACAGACAAGCGGAAGCATCTACAAGCACATGCTAGAAAACACCAAGTGTAGAAGCGGCGAAGGGTGCGAATCGGGAAGACGAAAACAAGCGTGTATACTTACATACGGGAACACACGATGTGCGGGTGCGGCGACGGGTCGAGCGATCAGAAAGATAAATAGAGGTGCCGATACGCTGTCACAACAACATACAAACTGTAGGCACGGTGAACGGTAGTTGCATCGCAAAGACAAATGGAAGCGTATTCACGCACGTACGAAAAATACATCAAGGGTGGGTGCGGTGGAGCGATTGGAAAGGCAAGGGTAGCGTGTACCCACACATGGGATAGCACTAGAACCTGTGGCTGGGTGAAGGGTGGATCAATCCTGAAGACGTAGGAGCTTTTAGGACATGCACTCGGCTTTGCAATTACGCTGTGTACAGGTAATTGCGTTGCATGTGAAGAGATGAATAGAGACGTCAGTAGTTTATCGCTCTGAATATTTTTTGGCCTTTCAAAGGTTGCCTTAGTGTATAAGGCTCTTTAAAAATGGCTCGGTTTCACCGAAATCAAGTGGAATACAGTGTGCAATCAGTAGAAAAGAGTTATCTATCGGGTTAGGTTTACTTACTGAGAAATATACTTTATATTCGTCGAATTTATTGAAGCATGCGTCTTGAATGTTGTGGTTATTTCACAGAAAGGGTATTGGAAAATTATTGAAAGCGGAGCGATCTTCGATTGGAGTTCTATGTAAGTTAGCCGCAACGTATTCCACAGTATACACATCAGAGATATATAGTTGCTCCTGAAAATGTTTCTATGATTTGATGTAGTTTTGTATAAAAATGTAGTTTGCAAAGGAAAGGACCGCACATTTTCGCGAAAATATCTTTAGTGGCTCCTCGGTATCGTATCTAGTCCTTCTCATTTTTCGACGTTGCTCAGTTAGTATTGATGGATCAGTCGTATGTTACTTGCGCTATGCGTTAAAAAACTTGGTCACAGTGATTGACAAGTGGAAAATCAGCACAATTTGGGTACCATGAGATTTTGAACCATTGAGATACGAGTTATCAGATGCTGTTTATTTTATGGTAATCATTAATTTTCGGAGTAGTTCCTTGCTTATTGCAAATAGATGGAAATGTCACATCTCACGAGACAGCGAACAGTGCACAGCTATCCTTGTGGCTGAATTTCAGCTTCACAGCATTCTTCATTCGATTGTGTTCACATGCAGAAAAATCTGGAAAACCGTAAGATCGTTCAATACGAAACCCTACAGTGGCCACTCTAAAAAACGATAGGTTTTTCACGGAATCCACGAAAAAGGTTGAGTACCCAGGCCGAAGACGTACGGCGGGAACCGGCCGGATCCAGCGTTATTCCCACAATTTCCGGAAGCGGGTTTCCGAAATCGATTCCGGCTTCCGGTTCCGGCTTACTTCCAACCAATTCCGGGCACCGGAGGGTATCCACAGATACGGTTCCCGTTTTCTACACGGAATCCTTTGACGAAAAACTCCGTTTCCAAGCCCGGACTACATACGGTCCAGATCCGACCGTTTCCGGACCGGATACCGATAACGGAAAAAGCAATTTTCCCATCCGGAGAGAACGCGGCTAAGATCTGACCGTTTCCGCTAAGCTCACGAAAACTCATCTGGCTGTTTCCAAAACAGCGCTAAATACTCAGAATTACTAAGCAAAGTCTTCAAATTTTGAAGCCAGCTTTTATCTCTTTTTTTAAAAAGCCTGAAACAACACCAGAAGATACACTGAGAACAAATAACATCCAAGTAAAACACTATACATTTCTCTCCGAAATTGCTTTTGTCGCAAAAATGAGAATTTTAAGTCCAAAGACTTAAAAAGTAGATTTTTAGACTTTTGCAAACCGAAAACGCTATGTGTAAGAACAGCACACATGTTAAACACCAGTGTTTTGAGACTTTCCTGAGTCTTCAATCAAGGTAAGTGACGCTTCTAAAGTCTCTAAGTGACCTATCATTTCAAACTTTTATGAAAGAAATTTGGAATGCACACTAATGCACCGGAAATAATAACACTCTAAGTAACACATCTAAAATTTTCCCGCGGACCCATGAAAGTATGGTAAACCATCCATTTCATCGACATTGTCCTTTAAATGAAGGATTTAGAAAAAAAATCCCAAAAGAGACCTTTAAAGGTCTTTTTTTTTAAAATGCTGATTTGAGTATCTAGGAACCATATAAATGAGAATTGAATAATCGGTGTGATTGTTTTTCTAGCGGAGGCCTGAGTTCCGAAGCAAAAATATTCTGTCAGGAAGACGGTCGATTCCGATTTTTTTGCGATGTTTCTTTGTCGGAGTATTGTATTTTCCGGTTGGATCGTCGCGGAACTTGCCATATTTCCGATAGGTTCCTTGCTGATACGAGGTATTTCCTTGAAAATCGATTCTTCAATTCTAAAAACATCTTTTGAAGTTCTTCCCGGGTACATGAGAACAACCGTCTCCTATGAAACGTTTTTACAAGTTCTCCTAACCAGAAAAAGGTTTGGGATGGCGAAACCTTTTTCTGGTTAGGAGAACTTGTAACACCGTTTCATAGGAGACGGTTCTTCTCGTGTACCCGGGACGAACTTCTGAAGGTTTTGTAGAACTGGAGAATCGTTTTTCCAACCTTTGGAGGCAATTGGCTGATTTTTTCAAATCTACTGAACCTTTTTCGTGGGTTCGGTAACATCCCATCGTTCTTTTTATAGAGAAGTACTGAAATATTTTTAAAACTTTTTCCTCGTTAGGAGAGTTACCTTTGCGAACAGCTATATAGCATGGAATATATATTTTCACGTGACGAAACTCATCAGAAGAATTCAAGCCCTAAAATAAGTATAGAGACTATTCCGATTCCCGATTATGCTCATATCTCAGTAAAGCTCAAGAAAAATTAGTTAACTTGCAAACAAACGAACGCATAAAACCAAGCGACGTGATTTTCGACGTGCAAATGTTACTCTCGAAAAGCCGATTTTTCTTAGCGCTCATCGTAGGGATTGGATTAGAATAGAAACCTGGCTTAATTTCGAACTCCAGTCATGTAGTAAAGCAAACAAAACGGTTTTGTGAAACACGATGCGAAAGCAGTGTTGAAGTATTTATGGTAGAAATTTTGCACCCCCCCCTTCATCACAGACAGTTACCGATAGGTACCGACAGGTGCCTACCCATGCCCCCTCCCCCTACACATACCGGTATCGACATATGCCCCTCTCCCATTGATTCAGACTATTACTGACAGATGCCCCCCCTTCCCACCTATCACAGACCGTTAACGGCAGGGTTGAAGACGATCGTTGAAGTGATAGACGGCCCCCAACGGTGTCATGGAACTTCAGCGACCTTCGGGACAGGATTAGTAAACATATGCAACTAATTTCGTATGAGAATATATTAGCTGCTTCTTTATTGAAGCTCTAGTGGCTCAGTGAGAAATGATGAGTAAATGGCAAGCAGGGTTCATGAAAGAAAGCAAGATTTTCATGAATGTTGAAAGCAATTACATCGTGTTTCACATTTTTAATCCCGTAAGGGGTAGCGCTAACAGCTTTTTATGAATATTCCATTTCGGTTGGTTGGTAGTCCACCAATAGGAAATGAATGCGTATAAAGCCAATATTCGAAATCTCTGCTCGGAATTGGTTGAAGGATAATTATTCTGAAATACTCGTTTTCTATTGGTTTTTGGCTCACCAATAGGATTTCGGGTCAAATCGAGTTCAGATTCGAACTCCCCGTTTCAAATCCCTCGTTATTGAAATTTTCGCAACTAGAAATATTTCCAGCCCCTGGTAGTCCCTTGTAGAATAGTATCGTTCAACTGTGAAGAATGTAAGTTTTGTGAAATACTGAATTACTTTACAATTCATTTGCTTCATACAATCTATTGTTAACCCGTTACATAGGAGTCAAAGCATTGTTATTGTATGTTGAAAAGTTGCATCTTTTCTCTTTTAGTGGTCCTCTATTGTAGTTTATGTTTTTATTACCATCTAGCTAGATAATCAATGATATTTGAAAAGATTCTTCTGATGTTTAAATTGGTACTTTTAGCATTCAAAAGTTGGCTAGGCAAATTTTGCACTAAGAAAGCAATAGGGCACACAATAATGCTCCGGCATTATACAAAGTATAAGCCTTTTAAATTTTAGCAATCGAAAGATTCACCGAATTTCTGAGAAGAGCTTTCAGAAGAATCCCAGACTCGTATTACGGCATGAGAAATTTTTCTCGGAGACGGCATTCTTTTCTTTGTTAAGAATTAAGACTAAATCATATTTTTGACCCTTGTATTAACTTTTGATACTAAAACAGGAATTCCCAATGGGTGATAGTGTGTTTCAGTGATTATAAATGAGCATTGGTAAATTTTACAATGCGTCATTTAGAGAGATTTAGGTGTTTATAGTATTAGGACTGAGTTTCATAAACTTATATTCCACCTCATTCACTCACAACGTCGGCAACTTATCTTATCAAGCAAGTTTGAACATCTTGTTCGAGTTATCATGTAGAATTGGATTTCACCCCAGCTCCTGGTGGTTCACTGTGATCCGGCAGGAAAACACAGAAAATCGCTGGAATATGGAAGCAGTATTCCGGGCGAAAACTTTCTGGATTTTTTCCGATGAATTCCAACCAATTTTCTGTACTTTCGGACAGGAACCGACCAGGAAATCATTGGAAAAGGTTCGGAAAAATTCCGGTCGGAATACTACTTCCAAATCCCGACATTTTCCCGTGTTTTCCTGCCGGAGACGGTGACTTTGCCCATATTTTCCTACCCGTTCCCGCAGCATATGTTCTCCGGAATCACTGACCTGGAATTGCAGAGGATGAAGGAATCAATACGAATGTCTTCATACATGGCCATATCCAAAATATATGTTTATCTACGCTTCACACTATTGTTAATTAATGGTAAGAAACATGCAATGGGGAGATACTGAAGTCAAGTGAAGTCTCAAGTTTCTAGTGCAGACAATGTACTCTTAATGGATTCGATACAGTTACAACGGAGAGTAAAGCTTGTTTTTACCTGTTATACAAAAGTTCGCCAATGATAATGGTAAACAAACTGCTTGTTGTGAACAGCATGAATTAACAATGCAAACAGTAGTGTTTAATGAGCAATTATAGCCAATATTGTTACATGGTTCCAAAAGAGAACATAGTACACCAGGTGCACAATAACTAATATTGTTCTGTGTCCGGTAATCAAAGCAAGGTGCTGATAATGAATGACAGCTGTCATTATTCAAGCTTAAATCACACATTTGTACAGAACAGTTGAAAGCCGGGTCCTCTGCTGCATGAGACAAGGTAGACCATTTAAATTCGACAATAGCATCACCTTCATTACAATAGATATCGGGTACCATGACAAATAGACCTAAAGATGATTGCTCGCTTGAGAGATTGAATTAGGAAAAACTAAACTAATAAACCTTTGTTACACGAGAAGAAGCAAAACCACAGAGCTAAAATGAATCGCATTACTGTTATGCCATCGACGAATAGAAGAAGGATTCGCAACCAATTTGATTTTATTCTGTTCTCACATGAAATAGTCACTCACTTTACCTTTAATTTTGAAGAAAATAAGAGTGATTTTTCATACGTTTATTTATACTATTGAAATACAATAAACAAGACACTGAAATAACATCAACTAAAACTTACATGGATGACGATTCACTATATAAACCGGATGGAATTTTTTCACCATGAAATTCATGTCTTCACCGTGCGATTTCAATTCCTTAGTTTGCTTCCAAAAACTTCATTCGTGTCTTTTCTTGAATTCAAATATGCACTATCTTCAGTACAAAAGAATTGCGTTTTAACAAAAACAAATCAAAATATTATTTGAATCTTATTCTTTTTGAGTTCTAAGTGCTTATTGTGGAATTTGTTGATCTGCCAAGTAGGCTTTCATAATTTCGTAATTCTTTCACTTAAAAAAACTGACTATAAAAGAATAAAAATGATTGATGGATTTGGACGGTTTGTATTACGAATTAAATTTTACCGCGTTTTCCTACATGTGAGAACTATTTGAAAATTGAAGATTCTTTACGGAAGCCATGCAAACACGACACGAAAAATCGATGCGTTGAAACGCGGTTTGAAACTAAAACACCTTGAAGCGCAGTTAAAAATGTTTTTACGACGCATGCAAATGCAGTTTGATATGAAACGCATTGAAAGGCGGTTGAAAATATTTTGAAACGCGTTCGGACGAATTTTTTCTATACGATGCGTTAAAAAACGATTAGAAAAAAACGAACAGCGTCTCAAAGCTTGTCCGAAGAACATTTAACGTGTTCAAACGCGTTTCAGATATTCATTCAGTTGTGTTGAGATGCTATCATATTTTTGAGCGCTTTTTAACGCGTTCATTTCTTGTATTTCAGACGCTACTTTACTCCAACAAATTTCTCCCTGAAGGGTTAAGCTCATGATGGAAATCGTTCACTTGCATATATTTGATTTCCCTAAACTATATTAATTAAAATTTTTAATAAAGAATGTTCGCATGATGTTAAAATATACAAATATTTAATTAAACATGAGGGATGCAATCCATGTTTCTCTACGTTGATGTGAATAAGAATTTGCACCCCAAACACCCCCACAGACCGTCACCGACAGGTGGCCCCCCTCTCCATACCATTACGGGCAGGTGATTCACCGGTCACAGACTATTACCGATAGGCGATTCCCCATCACAGACCGCAACCAACAGATGATTCTTCCATCACAGACCGTTACCGACAGGTGATTGGCCCGTCAGAGATTGTTATCGACAGGGTTGTAGACCTTGCAGAAGTCAAAGAAGGCCCACAAGGGCGTCACCGATCTTTGGTACAAGATTAGTGAATATTATTCACTAATTTCTGATTAGACTATATGAACTGCTTCTTTATGGCAGCTCTAGTGGCTCAATCATTCCTTCACTTGTACTGACAGTGATTAGACGCATTTTGTTCGCTTTTGCATAAACCACATTTTTATCTCAACTTATTATCACTCTCAAATTTAAATTAGAAGTTTTGACGTGGTTGACACGAGTTGTCAATGGTGTTCTCGAAAGAAAACACACTCATCAGAGTGATACCTGAGCAGCCAGTTCTCATCTTCGATGAAAATATCTCGGAATACGGGATCGTTAATAACGGGACATATACTTCAAACACTGAAGCGACAAGTAAACAAAAAACAGTCTATTATGCGGTTCCGCTTAATATGCACACAACTAATAGGCATCTGCCATACACTTATATGCAACAGCAACCAAACATGCAAAGAATGAACCAATATTCGCTAGCACATTGTGCAAAGCAACCACACGTTCAAGAACAACAACAATCGTTAAGCAGTAATAAAAATGTGTTGGTTTATGCGCATCAACCGATGGTACCCAGGCAGACATTTAACGGGTAGAAAAGCGTTTTAACTCGTTACTACAGCGTTTAAGACGTTTAAACGTGTTTGAGACTAGAATGTACACTTTAAAATCGTTTTTACGGTTTAACTTAAAGTAGTTCGGAAAAAACGGCTGAAAACGACCCAATGTCAGTTTTTTGGTCAATAAAACCGTTTTAACAAAAAAATTCTGTTTTAAATTCATCGGTCGGAATATTAAAATGGTGTATCTATTGATACATCATTTTAATATATCAATCTGTAGTCAACACGCTCATTTTGTACCCCAAGAAGATGAAATAAAAGACAAAGTTCTGTAATAGAAGACTTTGAAAATACATGACGATGTCAAAATAATGAAAAAAGTACAGCCATTTCAAAAATTGTATGTGAATGAGTATGACTATGGAACCTCCTTCATCTTCCTCTTGACAGCTTGTTTTAGAATCGTTTTATGCTGTTGTGATTTATTTATGCTTTCGTATACGAATAGAAGTCAAGTAGCCTTCTAAATAATTCATACTTCTACATAAAAAACAGAAAAGGATGCTGTCAATCATTACCAGTATTCCACCCTCAGAGAAAACTACAATTCACATGAATGTACTGAAAAAGTCATAATTAATATTGTGAAAATATTAGGATCAATCCGTTCATATCTTAAAACAATATTATAACGCCGAAAATATGACTTGGAAATATTTTGTATAGAATTATTTTAAATGTTTTAGCATAGAAATATTTGAATTTATTTCAACTGTAAATTCTCGTAGTCTAAATTTATTAAGCTCATACGCAATTCAACATATATAGACATTTTTGATTACTAAATTGATAACAGTAAGCTTGACTCAATAGCATCAGGTAAGTGAAATCGAAAGTACCTAGTTCGAATCTGAACTACACCGGAAAAATTAAAAATCATTTTCAATAATAGAAATGCTTTCGACGAAACTATCTTGAATACATTTTCCCGATATCTATTGAAAACAAAGTGTTTCAAGTCTAGCGAAAGCAAATGAGCAAAATGAACAGCGTGTTCCAACTTAGGTTTCAGTGAAATTTCTTTTTCGTGTGCATTTACATTGTTTTCACTAGTTTTGCAATCGACGATAAACCAGTTAGTTACATGATCGTTTTTGAAAAATTTTTCGACTGTTTATAGACATTTTAGTGAGAAGCACCCAAATCATTAAAAATGTTTGATTAGTCGCCGAAAACGCGTTAAAATGCCAGAAAAACTTTAAAATTAGATTCTTCGTAAACTATGATTAACGCGTTATTGACGGCTAATCAAACATGTTTAATGATTTACATATCTATGTGTTTAAACACCGTTTCAGCCGTTTCCTTGTCTGCCTGGGTACATTCCAACACATCGCATCAGCATGCACTCTTATCAGAAGTACAACAACCAGTTAATGTAACTGATCTCCCATCATCAAGGATGAGTCATCCAACACTATCATCAACACCGATACCGATTAGTACTAAAAGAAATCGCAGTGACATTAGCGGTATATCGGAATCAAACGTTCAAGCGTTATATCAACATATTCCAAATTTTAGTGCCGTAAACCCTAATAATCTACCATATAAACGTTTGCGGGGGATGAATCAACCTAATATTCATCCATCAGACAATTTGCCAGAGCCATCAAGTGAAGCATTTCGTTTTGCAAACATCAGATACCCGTTCTCTCCCTTCTCAATAGTTTTTGCACATGATGTTCACGAAAAAATAGTGGTGAAGGATCTAGCTGAATATATTCACGAAAATCACAACTTCGATTTAAGAATGGCAGCTTATAGAAACGATTATGAAGAAAATAACGAATGCAAAATCTTAATTTTCGTTGAAAATAGTGAATCCTTTTTATATCTTTATAAAGAAGAAAACTGGCCAACAACACTTGCTGGTATTAACTTTTCAACAAAAAATCCATCGATACCTCCACAACTTGCTTTGGTCATGCCCGCCGTATCTTTTCAAACAAACTGGGATGATTTTAATCGAGATCTTAAAGATAATCATCCCAGCATATCAAATGTCGTTCGCTTAAAAAACAAGGCTTAACAACCGATAACAGCAGTCACATTGAAATTTAATTCTGTAGCTACTCATAGAGAACTGCTAGAAGCTGGTGAAATTTCTGTTATGCATTTAAAACATAAGGTGGTGGAATTCTTCACACAAGTGAATGTGTTAATCTGCTCAAATTGCTTTGGTATTGGGGACATCAGAAAGAATTTCCCACAGAAAAATGAATCTACTCTCTAAAAAAAACCGTATCCCATAAAACCCGGAGAGGGTTTCCGAGTTTGTTACTATCTGAAACCCTTTTAGGGTTTCCGAGAAATGGTTTCCGAGACTTCGAGAACCAAGAAACGAATTACAAAATGCCTTCGCATACCAACCTCGGAAACCGAT
>OENT01002562.1:0-12953 GCA_900239685.1 Rotaria macrura
AACCCTTGAAACAGTTCCCGAGAAAAAGAAAAGGGTTTCCGAGCCTCGCAAACCTTTTTGCGTTGGTTTTCTGGGAAACGGTCATTTTTTAGAGAGTAGGGTTTCATTTCAAAATTACCTGATGAAGACTGTTCGACCAGCAGTGGAAACACGTCGTATGATCATGTTGAATCCATCTGATATTAAATTTAACACACCCACACTCACACCCCATCTCGGATAGAAGTTTTCTTGGAAATCTTTACATCATTTCTTAGCGCATAAAACAAGTAATATTAAATTATATGAAACTCATATTGATAGGTTATCATATTAATAGATTCATTTGAAAATGATCATCAGTCTTCGAGGTTCACGTGTATGTGATAATTATTGAGCATTTCACTTGAACTGGAGATACTACTCGTAAGTGATACAGGACTCATTCTACTAAGTATCACTTTTTGCCATCATGTGCTAGAGTTTGACATAAAATAAACCAACATTCTCGAGAGGGTCAAACTCATCAATTATTGACCCCCGTCCTTTTATTTCTATACCTTAACTTCAGATAATTCAATGTTGTCCCCGCAGTAGCTTTGATAATATCCTCAGACAAAAAGATAATCACCTATCGTGTTTCGTTGACATTTTAGGGCTGTTTTTTGAATCCTGTTAAGAGCAATAGATTATTTTGCAATTCAAACTCCACCAGTAGTTTCCAGATAGCGAGAAGTCTTTAACCAAAGAGTTATTAAATGCTGTATTAAGACCGATATATTTATATTATCCCCGTTTTGCTCCTCTTAAGTCTGAATATGAATCATATTTTAAGTTAATGGGGAAGCTATTAAAATTTATAGATTCAGTTAGTATGATGATTAACGTTGCGATATATTGTTTGAGAATCCAGTTAAAAAATAAAATAACATCAGTTAATGATGACAGAGTTCTTTTATGATTGATAAAAACAGTCAGTTTCGAAGTAATGCCTTTACAAACATAGGCAAACTCAGATCCGATTCAGTATTGATTGTTTCTTTTGTGTCTCTTGCGAAAGGATCCGTCAGTATGTTTGAGAAAAGTTGTAGTCCACCAAATGCTTGCGAATTCGTCTTTATTCGTTCGTCCAATTTTTGACGCCATTCTTCTACATTGAGATATTGAGGTTCCATTGCTTTTTGTCGACAAATTTCTCCCCATATTGCCTTAAAGGTGAGTGTGTGTGTTTCGGAAAGATTGATCGTTTCTTTTACTGTTTCTTCTGATTCACCTAACTCCACAATGGATCTACTCATTTGATCAACCGGCGTAATATTGAGTGCAAAATCAGTTTCTGGTATGGAGCCGAACTTAATTAGATCCAAAAGTAGCAGCGTCATCGAATCTGTTTTGTTAAAATCACCCGTCGACATAGACCATGATATGAAACCTATTTCATGCAGAATTTAGAGTGCAATTTACTAGATGACGGTAAAAATTTATGATCTTACCTGGCCGGAATATGTTTACATGCAAGCCTCTTTCCCTAGCTTGTTCTAACAAGCATTCTGCAACTTGTTTACTTCGGACGTATCCGTTTTCATGAATGGTCTCCAATACACTCAGAGTAGATATATAATTGATTCGACAATTAGTTAAGCATGATAGTTTGATTAATTCAAGAGTACCAAGTACATTCGTTGATCGAAGTTCAGCATAGGGCTTGATGAAATTAACTGCCGCTCCACAGTGATAAATTGAACGAATATTTGATACTAACATCGAATATTGATGATCATCTAGACCCAATCGTGGAAGTGCCAAATCTCCTGACAGGTAACAGACTCGCTTTTGCGATAGGTTCACAGATTTTATTGAACGAACAAGACAGTAAATGTTTGCATCTGTTTTTTTCAATAATTCATCGAGAAGGTATCTACCGAGAAAACCAGTTGATCCAGTAAGGAAAATATCTGTACCGAGGATTTTGCTGTTTTTTTCTACCAATGGCTTTATTGCTGGATCTAGTATCTTATCTGTTTCGATTAACAGAGAAGACTGCGACAAATTTTCTTGCTCCATGGTGTTCGAAAAAATGTCGTCAGTTTTATTATAGATATTTTCATGTTTGATTAGAATGCTCATTATTTTTGTACGATACTGGCTTTCTAGCATTTCACGATCTACAGTATCCAATAAGGTCACTGGGGATTCTTTGGTGATTGGTAATGATTCTCTCTGAATGAGAACGACCCATGGAATTTGGGTGGAATGAAGTTGATTCAACTTTGAAATCGTCTCCAATTTTCCCAACACAGTCAGTTCGTGTGCTTGAGAAACAATTATAGCAGCAAGTTGTTGTCTTGATTGATTATTTTCAATAAATCGAGGATTAGCTATACGGATAAAATATATCTCTTGGATTATTGTAGAATGATAGATTTGCTCAAGTTCTTCAACATTGATCATTATATCTTGTGGGAAATCGATGATGTTCGTACGGCGTACATAAACTGTAATTCTTGAAGAAGATGATGATGGATCCGTAGCCGAGTTTTCTAATAAATAGAATGAAAAGGGTATATGTTATTTTCCATTGATTCGAAAAACATCTCGAATTTATGTCTTCAATCTTCATAAACACTATGAGCAAGTAACACCTAATATATATATGTCGTAGGACAAATTAAAATCCAGTTCATTTTTAAATCGAACTAGGACAGATTGAAATTTTAATTATTCCTAGTTGATTTTAAAATTTTAAAGTCAACTAGTTCACTTCACAATGTATTCCAATATCAACTAGTTGAGATCAAAATTTTAAAATCAACTACGAATAATTAAAGTTTCAATCTGTCCTAGTTCGATTTAAAAATGAACTGGATTTTAATTTGTCCTACAACATATACACACCCTAAAATAAGATGTATCACAGGTGTCATACAACGTGTCGAAGAGAACGACACACGATGCTCGTTGCGACACGTTTTGTTCATTGATGGTAGTATATTTTTGTACGATACATGAGACTGCGCATGCACCAAAACTAAAACTCTTGGTTTGAGATTTTGGTATTGGTTAACTTTAGGTATTGAGATGGATATGTAAAAACTTATTTTTGTGACAATAAATCTACAATAGCATGTTATATACTTGTTTGATATTTGCTCACTTGAATTGTATTTCTCATATACTAGTATGGATCGGTTAAACGAAAACATTTTGGTAGTTCTACTGAAAACCTCCCACATTAAATGAAAGTATCAAGAGTCAAGTTGTAAATGTCAGCACTTGAAGATTACAGCATCGTAAGAATTAGTGAAAAAGACGTGCGCACTTTCCATCAACATCAGACTCTTTTCAGGTCACACAAAAGTTTTCTCATATATGTATATTAATTTTTTGAAATCGGAAATTTCTGGCTTTTAATGATGCGTCAATTGTGGTTTGCATTTCACTTGGAATGTTTCTACAGCAAGTGGTGCTTTATTGACAGTGTGGTAGTATTATATTCTGCAGTTTGACTTTTTTAAATATAGATACCATAATCACTCTCCACAATATTGTGTCAACATGTCATCAGAGAGCATATGCGATCCGATTTGTTTTTGTACCATAGTTCAGATTAATACTACTCGATTTAATTTCTCACGAAGAATCTGGATATGTTTTTGGTTTTTTTCTCGTTTCCTTTCATGGAATGAATTCCCTGAATAGCTTCTAACGTGTTTTTAAAATATTAACTTTTGAAATTTTTCAAGGTTTACTATGCGAGGTATAGATTGAGACTTCGTCGCCGAAAATAAAGAATTTTGAAACGAAATTCGGAAACGACTAGATTTCTAAGCTCTTCAAATGATGAGAGATCCCGTATTATATTGGCTTATGCCAGCTTATAAGAGTAACCGGTGAATTGGTTATCGTCACCGTTCCATCCCTACCTAACCATCTGCATTGCCTTATCTGCAAAAAACAAATATTTTGAACCTATGAGTCTTATTTTGTAACATAGGCACTAAACATAGTTATTTCATACGAGTGAATTTGATGGCTTATGAATGTGTCATGATTAGGGGTGGCACTTAAACTTTAAAAACTTAAAGTAAAGTGTTAAAGTTAAATTGTTTTTACTTTAACTTTAAAGGTTAAAGTTAAAGTGATTTACTTTAACTTTTTTATTTAAAGTTAAAGTGAATCTTCTTTTTTATACTTATCACTATCCGGAATTATTGATTGATGCTCGCTAGGCTTGTTGCAGCCTACGAGACGTAACAGAATGAAAAAATAAACTAGTTTCACTCGACTTTAAACCCCTTTAAACTTTAAGATCAACGTTTAAAGTTATTTAAAGTCGTTCTAATTGTTTTATTTTTCATTTTTTTGTCGTCTTATAGCTTGAAGAGGGTCTAGCGGGCATCCATCAACCAGTCCAATTAGTGATAAATACGAAAAAGAAAATTCACTTTAACTTTAAAAATAGAGTTAAAGTAAACCACTTTAACTTTAACCTTTAAAGTATAGTTAAGGTACCACCCCTAGTCATGATATCAAAAAGTATATTCGAAAAGAGGCTGTTTTAAAACATTTTCATTATCACAAATCTCCTAACAGCCCAATCTGAGCCTAAATTACATGTATGAGCCAGTATGTTTTTTTGCCTGATCTACTAACTGTGTAGTATATTAATATATAAAAAGTTCCCGCTATGACTTTTAATTATAGGGAAAAGTACAAACGACCGCCAGACACTAGAAAGTGATATTATATGATCTGAAAAAAGTCTGATGCTGATGAAAAGTCCATAGGATGTTTTTACTAAAAGTCTTCAGATGTTGTAGTCTTCAAGTGCTGAAATTCACGGTTTTACTGTTGACACTTTCATTTAACGTAAGAGATTTTTAGTAAAACTATCAAGATGTTTTCATTTAACTTATCTATATTATATTATGAGAAGTACATTTCAAGTCAGCAAACATAAACAAGTATATAACAAAGTAATGCAGATTTATTGTTACGAAAATGAATTTTTTCATTCCATTCTCAAAACTAAAACCAAATCGAAATCTGAAACTATGAAGGAGAGATGGGCACAGTTCGGTTCGTAGCTTTTCAAAAACATTTCGGTTTCGGTTCGGTTTGGTTCTTAGCTAATTTGATGTAGTTTAAATTAGTGCATATATACGAAAACAAAATTAAAGTGACCAGTCAACGGATGTCGTAATTAGCCATGAAGGTATTCATATATTTTCTACACAGATGAAGTTAGCACCAGATGCGACTATTTTCACTAGCCATTCTCCCTGGAGAATCTAGCAAAAGTGTCATTCTTATTCCAACTAAAATTCGACCAGCTCTATCGGATGGTGTAGCTAGATTTCCTCTAACTATTATAGTCGTTTGAATAAACCCAGAAACCGGATGTTTTCCTGAGGTTAAAGAAAATGTATCGTTCCAAATTTAGTTATTATTTGTTCTTGTTGAATCGGTAGGGAATAACAGAGCTAAAGATGAAGAATCGAATGATATATATTATAACAGATTTCATGAAAATCTGTGCACAAGAATAGATAAATATGTTACTCTTTTCATTTCCGGTGGTTTTTCTCCATGTCGTTTGCTTTAAGGACATGCACATATAGCGAATGTTTTTAATAGTTGATTTTGTAACCATCATTGCTAAAACTTTTCCTAGAGCAATGAACTATTCTTTTCTTTGAGCAGATTCAGAATCTGGTTTTTGTTCCTGTGGTATAAAAACAATTATTTTACGATGAAAAATGATCGAGATATTACACTCACAATTAAGGGTGGTACATTTACTTTAGCTTTTCAAAAAGTAAATAATTAAAATGCATAAATTCTTTACTATTTAACTTGGTAAATAGGAAATAGTATATTTACTTTCACTCAAGTAAACGGTAAATTGTTTACTTAATTTACGAAAGTTAAAAGAAATTACCAACCCTACTCACAACCAAGACCTATGGAGAGTCCATTCGCTTTAAATACATTGACTCTAATAAAAAGAATGCTCAAAAAAGCTAAACAAGATCGAAAAATGATATTTCTGACGTCTTTAGAGAAATTTTCTCGATATTTTTGTATTGTTTTCATATTTATTTATGCTCCCTAGTGTTTTTTATTTTCCTTTTTGTACGATACGTATAGAAGCCTTACTACTTTAGACATGCATAAGGAAAATAAAATAAAGACTAAAAATATGCAGATTTATACAAACATAAATATAATAGATAACAATCATCCAGAACAAGATGAGCGAGTTCAAATAAAGATCAATCACATAGTTTTAATTGTCTACAGTGGAGTTTCAGAATTTTTCTTTTCGGTTCGGTTCGGTTCAGGGTTCCTCAAAATTTGGTCGGTTTCGGTTCGGTTTAAATTTTGAAAAACCCGAACTGTGCCCATCTCTGCTATGAGGTTTTGACTTTGATGTATGCATACATGAGATACACTTTGAAAATATGGTTCGAATCTATCGACCAGGACCTTTTTCATTTTATTGAATTTATTTCCATTTATTTTTTCCTTTTCTATTTTCTGAAACAGGTCTGATCTTTATCAGACTGTTTCAAGGTAGTCCTCTCTAGATCATCGATTGAAATCTGCAGTTTTTCGACTACTAAATAATTGGGGAATAATCTAGCAAAACAAATGAATACGAAAACATATAAGTTTCGTCTGGTCAGTTGAGCTGTCTATGTCGAGGTGTTTGTGCAAAATAAAGTGGTAAATGAAGAGGGAGCAGACGAAACGTGACATCCTCATCTACGATACATTCCAATTGCGGCATATTTTCGGGCCTGAGCCTGCATATTATAAATTGCAACACGTACGCGTAAAATATTTTATTTAGCGTGTAATTCGATAAAGATGTATCAGTCATTTCATACTAATTTAATTAATCAAAACAGCATCAATCTTTTCTACTCTCATAAGAAAGTTTACAGAGAAAATTTAGCACCATTGCAGAAGCTATCAAACAGGATGTGCTAGTGTACATCCGACAACATAAGATACTGAAAGCAACTGTATCATCAATAAAGAAGACGATTACCTGAACTGGTATACAATACAAACCAAGATATATCATCTCGTGGTTCACGAACAATTGAATTCTTAATGAGCCGTGCATGATCAGATATTGTTGGATGCTCAAAAAGCTGAGTAATACTGATAACACTGGTATCAATATTAAAGATCAGCTTATAACGATGAAACAATTGCATGGCAATAAGAGAATGTCCACCAATGCTAAAAATACTTGTGGTAGTGGAGATATACGGCTGGTGAAGTAAATTGCACCAAATTGAATGAATCTGTATTTCTAAAATACTATATGACACTATATGCTTGTCCTCTTTACTAAGCGATGATTCTGATGGAAAATTAGGCAAGGGTAATCGCTTTCGATCTACTTTACCATTTGCATTGAGAGGCAGTTTCTTTAGCAAAACGAATGTTGATGGAATCATATGAGGTGGAAGATACGATTGACAATGTTGACGTAATTGTTCTGCATCGATATCAGAGCCTTCAATATACGCAACCAAAAGATCATCATCCCATTTAATGACGAGGCACGCAGAAATGGATGTATTAAGTAAGCACTGTTCGATTTCTCCAAGTTCAATACGTTGTCCATGTAGCTTAATTTGATGATCTTTTCTTCCTTGATAGTTCAATAGACCGCTTCTATCAATTCGAGCACGATCACCTGTTCGATAAAAAATGTCACCATCTATGTTAACAAGCGCTTTCGCTGTCAAATCATGACGCCCGAGATAGCCAACGAATACACCTACACCTCCCACTAACAAATCACCTTCTTGACCAATGGGAACTGATTGTGAGAATTCATCTTGAATGGTACAATGATAATTAGGAAGTGGAATACCGATTTCAATGCTCTTTTTATCAACTGGAACATTTACCAGCTGAAATGCACAGTCAACGGTCATCTCAGCTGGCCCGTACATATTCCATATACGGCATTTATGGATGCCAATGTTTTTGATCAAATCCAGCAGTTTTACAGAGAAGGGTTCACCTGAAAAATAAAAATAAAAAAATTGAACAGTTTATCAGTACTCATTGAACAGCAATATACCCCCGCTGCAAAGTGACCGAAGATATTGTAAAACTTCCCTTTTTTTAGATTCCTGAACAGAAGTGAAAAAGTTGTATAGCAGAGATGGAACCATATGCATGAATGTAATTTGTTTCTTTTCAAAGACTTTACAGACATATTCTGAATCGATTGTTCCTCGAGGTCGAAGCATTACTATAGTGGACCCCGTAATTAATGCGCCTAGTATTTCTCGGATATGTACGTCGAAAGAACATCTTGCCATTTGTATAACTGTAGCCTCTTGATTTAGTTTATCAATAAACGTCACAGAGTGCATCATTTTGACGAAATTTCGATGACGTACTTGAACCTATGAGAAAAAGATAAACTAAACAAACTGTTGTGAAAAGATCGTGCCCTACTGCTTTTGGAGTCCCAGTTGACCCACTTGTGAAAATGACGTAGGCTAATGCATGTAGTGTGATTTTAATGCTGGAAAGTCTTCCAACATAATCATCCTTTTTCATATCATTGCAAGTCAAAATATTATTGATATTAAGTGAAACAACATTGAAATTGAATTTATTCGTTGTTCCATGATGAACTAGTACAAGTCTGCTTCGAACTTGCTCCACTAGTTTATGCAAACGATCTTGTGGGTCTCGAGGTGATAAAGGACAATAGATAGCGCCAATCATCTCGATAGCCATTATACCAATCACCTAGTAAATAATGACAATGAATTTTGTGGTAGAATTATTTTTTCGATAAACCTACCATAGTTATGCTTCTCTCTAAGCATTGACAAATAACGTCACCCACCAATACTCGCTGTTCATTCAAAAGATGCAAAGATAAAACTTGAACATAATATAAAAGTTCTGCATATGTAAGAGATTGATCATCCATATCCACTGCTACCTTTTGTTGATGTTTTATTACTTGACGAACGAATTCATGATGTATACAAGTTACAGGAGGAAATAAGACTTCTGTATTGTTCATTGATTTCATAATTAATTTTTCATCTGGTAACACTAATGATAATTCATAAACTGTTTTTTTATTCTGAATATATTGTACGTTAAACAGTTCCATTAACATTGAATGAAACCATTGCGCAATCGTATTCACTGTTTTTCGATCGAACAAGTCGACTGATGCATTGATTGTGCATGAGAGTTGATTAGTATCGGAATCATGTTCAAAACTAAGGGTGAAATCGAACTTGCTAATTATTTCATCTTCACTAATTTTGATTGAATAAGGCTTTTCATAAACTTGAGCATCTCCAATTATCACTTCATTCTTCCTACTACTAGAACAATATGATTGAAATTCAAATGATGTTTCGAGAAACGCAGGTTTTATAGCATCTTGATGTTGAGCAAGAATTCGTTTAAGAGGAAAATAAGAATATTCTAGGCTAGTAGCGAAAATCTGTTTAACATGTTTAACTAGTTGAGGGAAAGACCAATTGGGATCAAGTTGGCACCGCACAGGAATAGCATTGACGAACATCCCGATCACTGACATCAATTCTTCTTTATATCTCCCACTAGTGTTCATTCCAATACATAAATCACTTTCTCCATTAGTCAATTTGAACAAAAACGCATAATAACTAGCAAGTGTGAGCTGTTCAAGTGTTATGTCCATGGATGATGCATAAGCAAGAAAATCATGCGAAAGATCTTTACTGAAGTGGAAAGAGACGGAGATTCCACGACCAGTTCGGTGTTTATCAGAAAGACGATATCGATCACATGGTAAGGGTAGAGATGCATTCAGATTACAACCATGAAGAGTATCAAGCCAAAACATACTTGCAGCCGTCATTGGCATTTGTTGTTCGATAGCAGCGTCTGAATAGAATCAAGAAAGAATTTCTGTGAATATAAAAGAAAAACTATTCCTACTCACAATCTAAATAACGCAACAGAGAATTGCCATGAGTCATTAGTTGTCCTGTTGTGTAAGCTTGGTTGAGATCATGCAGAAATATATCCATTGATGGAAAATCAAACACAGCATGATGAAAGTTGAAAATAATTGCATCTTTATCCTCAAGAAGATCATTCGGTGAATTTGACGTGTGGTGAAGAATATGACATCGAAATACAAAACCTTGCTCAAGGTTAAATAGTCGAGGATTTCGTGTCTCATCATAGACAATATTATTGAGTGCTTCCTTCGTCTCAAAAGTGCTTTCAATAAAGTCAAACTCTACATGGTTTCTATCGTGGATTTCAATAACTCTTTGCATGAGCTGATTCTTGTCTGTGTCGAGGACTAGTGATGTCCGCAGTGATAGATGTCTCCTAACGATAAGCTGCAGCGTTTGTCTAAGTTGTTGAGTAGATAAACTGTGTCCGTGGTATAGACGATAAAGAAAAGGCATATTGTAGATAGCCATAGCTGGTTGGTCAAGGTTGCAACGAATTTGCTCATCAAGCCAAATGCGACTTTGAGCGTCAGAAGCTGGTGCTAAAAAAATGAAATATTATTGCCTAGAGTGTATTGTTTTTGATTGACAAGATGATTCGTATTAACTGTTTTAGTTTTGTCGATATATTTGCTACAATCAAATTATACAGCAAATATATATTGAATTCTATATTTTATTAAGTTGAGATTGGATGTCTATAGAAATGGTAAAAGTCGGAACAATTGGAAAGTCCTATATACTTGGAAATGAACAATGCAGAGTCGCGAAGAAAGAGTCATCTTGCCTTGAAATTTGTATTTTGTGGAACTCACATATATTTTTGAAGAAAATTGTGAGTGAAAGTTTTAAGGTCAAGATTTTGCCACCCCCCNTTTTGCCCCCCCCCCCCCCCCCCCATTACAGATATCAACGAGCGCAAAACATTTATTTGGAGTATTTGAAAAACTAACTCTGTAAAAAAATACGAAGTCAAAATGCTTTGATATAAATGTTCGTATCGTCTTTTCATTGCGAAAAATGTATGATTTTTGTGCTCAAGTTCAACGACGTATCTAATAGATCATTGATCAATGCTGTATATTTAAGGCATAAATATAGCAGACAGAGTTTGATAATTCATTCGATGATAATAATGTTCATTAATTCGTATTGAAAGGAAAAAAGGATGCGAAAAAATTTAAAATTAAAAGAATGATAGCATAGCGGATCGTGAAAAAAGTGCCACTGAAAAATAGAGCGCCTTTTTGAAAATTCTATTCGAAAAGAATAAGAAATAAAAGATTGTTTTCATGCCAATCGATTATCTTAAACCAAAAACTATTGTATGCTAAGTTATTTTTGACGTTATCAATTCAGCACGATTATTGCTAGAGAAATTGAAATGAGATAATCATTTTCAGATGGAAGATAAGATTATATTCGTAGTGAAAGTTTATAAGAGTATGCTTCTTTAGAAAATTTAGCCTGAATAAGAAGTCTCGATTGTTATGTATGTAGACGATGAATTACTGATGCATTGTGTTCTCATATAATTAGTTCGTGTAAAAATGCTATTATTGCCATTTTCATCATGATGCTGCGTCCTTAATACAGCAATTCATTGTATTTCAATACGAGTCGATTACAACTTTTTGCAAAAATGTTTGAATTCCGTTGATATTCATTTTTATAATGATCTTTCAGAATAATTCAGATAAAATAAACAACTGTAGTATCGAACATATCTACTAGATTTTGTTTAATTACTTCTTTCATTTTGGGGCGTGGGTGTGGGTGTGGTTGTGGGTGCGATCAAGTAGAAGAAGAACATCAACATCCACATCCACACACACCCACATCCGCAGCTACATCCGAACCGACAAGCACACCCATATCCACAACAACAACCTCACCCCACATAAACACACACACCCACACCCACACCTTTCGCTAAAGGCTTTATCATGATTATGAATGGATATTCTCGCTTTTAGGAGGCTCCATAAACTCAAAACGCTGTAAACTTTTCATATACTTTCTCGTAAAACTGAAATGGTACCATCCCAGTGAAAAACATTTGCTGATTTCAATCAAATGATTCTGCAACAAAGTCCAAATTAAAATCGCTTCATAATTTTGATTATCGTAGATCATGACTTAAACATCACTTAGTATTGTTACTTATGGCGTATGAAATTCGCTGCTTAAAATTAATTATTTTGCAGCAAAATCGAAATTCTTAATCGATTTACAATCTCGATTTTGCTGCAAAATAATCAATTTTAATCATCAAATTTCACACGGCATAAGTAACAATATCAAATAATGTTTAAATCATGACCAATGGTAATCAAAGTTATCAATTGATTTTTTTTTTGAATTTTTTGCAGAATAGTTCGACTAAAATCAGTCAAAATTTTTCACTGGGATGTGCACTTTAAAATCTATGACGAAACACTAGACACCCAACATAAAATATTTTACACAAAAAAAATATTCGCCACTTTAGCAACTATTCATTGCTCAATAGCTCATTCTACTAGTTTTTTTCCTTTTTCCATAACTTTTGCTTTAATGATATCTGGTAACTAGTTATCAGTAATTTGTTTTATCCCATTCACCCTCTCGCATGGCGATACTAGATGAAGTGGACAGCTCATTTTCAGTACGTTTACCAAATATGAGCAATCATATTGATCTTAGGATGAAGGCAGTAGCCAAGTTTTTAGGAAAGAAAAACGTTTTAAATAGATAAGATAATATTCTATCTTCGTATTGTTCTAACCATTTTTGAAATATGTAAATTGTGAAAATATCTGTTAAGATGAAAAATTTTCCGTCTTATTATTAAAGACATCATTGAAAAGAAAATTTTACGGAATCCGTAAAATATTGCTGCCATAATACTGTTCTCTAATGGAATATCAGTACTAACTCTGAATTGAGTTCTAGAATATTTCTTAGTTTCTAGTTTAT
>OENT01002563.1:0-16196 GCA_900239685.1 Rotaria macrura
ATAAATATTCTAGCATATATTTAACAAAATCTTGTACCTCGATCAATGTAATAGTGGCAATTGAAAAAATTTGTTTTCGTTACTCTCAGATGGTATGATATCGCAGACTAGTTACAGCTCTTCAAAATCAAAGTTATCTTTTTTCGAATAAGTTTGAACAGAAATAAATAAAATTTTTCTCTCAGAGTTTTGCAAATCAACATTGAATAATTACAGTCGAGAATGAAAACAAATGATTTCACGTAAATATCTTAGAAACAAATACGATACATTTCTAATCATGTTAATGAAGTCTTACTGAGAATACTCTGATAATAGAATATTAGAAGATAATCCAAATTGATTCAAGATAAAATTGAACATGACAAGTGCTATGAGCTATGACGTATTGACACAATTGGATTGGTTCATAATCCAACTGTCCAAAGAACACCATAGAAATTGTTCGATAAAATCTGAATCTAAATTCACTATAGTATCCGTGTTTCTATAGTACGTATTGCGTGTGCCAACGACACTCATTGTCTATGGCTGAAATAGAATTATCACATGACAGACACGAAAGGTTCTACAAAATTTATCTTGAGTTAATTAAGCGATCAAGAATATTTTTCAGCGCATTATGTCGCTGTTCCATCAAAATATCATACATTAATATTAACTTATGTATCAAGATTAAATATTGATGAAATATGCAATAATCATAGAAAAATTACTTATTTCAATGTTTTTTCATACAGTTAAAGATATATTGAATTCATTGAAAGAAAATCGAAAGAATATGTAGCAAAAACTGAGTGGATGAAAAGACATTGTTCTTCTGGGAAACGAAAAAACCAACAACAACATACAGCACCCTACACAGCAAACTATTGATTTACGCTCACTCTACAATCAAAATATGCTCTTTTCAATTCAAAGAATCTAATTTGACAAGTCACTTTTTACATAGATTTGATTCGTAGTGGAATTGAGAAACTAGCTTTCGTGACATCGAGATTTCACTTTAATTATATTGAAAATCTAAAGTATCGAGCTGGATCTATTGGGAGCATTCACAATCTTTTATAGGAAAACTGACTTAGCAAGTCGATAGATATGAGAATATAGAAAGAGTTCTTAGTACATCATACTTTGCTTTTCAAAAGAAAAGGAAAATTCTGGCTATATGAATGACTTCATCATATCACAACATCGAAAATGTGAATTAAACTGTTTTTCTAGTAGTTGAAGCGAAAGAAAAACATGCACTGCTGTATAAATTCAAAAATGTTCTGTCGTTTGTATGTGAATTAAGTATAGTTATTAGATTTATCCAACTTTCTCTATATTTCTGATGAAAAACAAATATCTGTATATGAAAAAGTAGGTCACAAATGTTCAACAAGGAATACATGCAGATATTAACAGATTCCGTACACTGAACCGAATTGTAAGTCGTTCATATATATTTACAGAATATTTGACGAAGTCGTCTAATTGTTGTTGTGCTATTGAATTCACTTCATACGTACTCTTTATACGATATTATCGTTAGTTTTATGTTACTATTGAAAGTGCGACAAGATTTGAATCGCTTTCAAACGAAGATAGTCTCGTAATGGTTTGTCATTGAGTTCAATACTTCGAGTTGACATATCTCATACGTAGTTGATAAGCTATAGATATTTTTTTCATCTATTCTGAGACTTTGAGAACAGTTGATTATCAAAAGCCCTAAATCGACTTCGATTAATAATACAATTGCTCCGTTTTTAGTTGTCATTCAAGTTTAAGGGTACACGAATATGATTTTTTTTCTTTTTAGTTACTCATGGTGTTCATCATTTCATGATTGAAAATTAATGTTTATTTCGATGATATAATCAAATAGACAATCGTGAAATTCATTCAGCATCGGAAAAATCTTGAGCAATAATATTTGACAGGGTCTGGGTGCGGACTGACTGTTCGTCTTCATCTCATTCGTATTCACACGCACACGCACACCCTGAAGACATCGTTTGAGAAGCTTCTGTATGATAACGGTCGTGGCTCACGTGGACAGCCTCATAAGAACAAAGTATTTTCTATTTTGCCCTGGTCGCGTGATACGGTACGTATACGGCTATTTTCTGTTACTTCACTAAGTATAAAAGGAAGATACACAACCGTAAATTTGGGCGCAGTTATTCGACAGACATAAGATGCAATATTATTGTACACAATACGTTGGGTTGGCGATGCTTGCTTGTGTGCTTTTTGTTACAACAAGCAACCATATTTGGAGAAGTTACGTTGAAAATATATATAGTCGTATCACTTGATCTGAGCAGTTACGTTTCTTTTATGCAAAAAATCGTCAGCATTATGCTTCTCTAGGGTCTATGGTTGATTGAAGATTAAAAATACTGTAAGCAGACAGGCATACTGTTCTGTAATAGACGAAAGCTTGCTGAATTAGAACCGTTCTTGTTGAAGCTACTATTTTCAATCATACTCATTTTTAAAAATAAAATCCTCCGAGAGAGTCACTCACTGATGGTTAAAGCACGTTCGAAAGTATGATCAATATTCATCTACGTGACAACTTTTTGTAGACTAAACACAACTGTAACAAAAACAATTATATATTTTTGCTGTCCTTCATGTGAATTAAGAAATAATAGCACAGTTTATTGAGAGCAAAAAGAGTGAAAGTGAATAAAATAAAAATCTATGAATATACATAGCATATGCGAGAATAGGTGTCATTGAAATTCATTATTGCTTGAGCTGAGACACTTTTAGCAAGCCAGCTGATGTCATTTTCGTGACATAATCTTGGATAGCATGTTCTATAGCCCCATCGCGACTTTTCCAATTACTGCTTTCTCCCCTGATGGTTCCACTCAACGATGGACACCAGAAGTTGCCACTCCAAGTCCACTGCCAACGATAGAAACCGCCTTGAAATTGTGAAGAACACATTGTGCCGAAAGCTGGCTTTGTATCGATATCACTCCACGAATGGTAGTTTGTGTAAATGGCTGTACCCACACTAATGCCACATGCAACCCAATTTCCAGATATGCATGGAATTAAATCAACGTTTTGACAATCCACTTGATGATGAAGAGTTTCACACAAAACCAAGACAAACAAGAGAAATTCGAAGAGTTTCATACCTTACGCTTCCCTTTCTTGGAAGTAATGACAATGAAAAGAATGGATTGAAGATGAAAGTTCAAAGCCAGCTTTATGAATAGAAAGCGGTCGCTGTCATTTAGCTTTTTCTGAATTTCTCAGGTTTTTTTCATTTTGGGATGTGGTTGTGGGCGTGGGTGCGGTTATGGTTTGTGGTTTTGAATAATAATTTAACTACATCCACACCCCTTTTCTGCATTAAAATTGTAGTGTTTTCGTAAAAAGCTTATTTTTATCATGGAATCTGTTTCTGCATTATAAGGATTTCTAATACTAGGGATATTAAATAAGATTGAACTATGGACTATCCTTTCTTTTTTAATCATATCATGAATCACACCTCTTACACAAAAGATCAACGCCTTTGATATAAACGGAGCAGAGAAGCAATGCAAAAGAGGAACAAACGAAAAATATCCATAAAAGGAGAGGGAACAAACGAAAAATATCCATAAAAGGAGAGGGAACAAATAAAGAACACTGTTTGGGTATAGAAATTAGCAATAACATTTTGAAAGATATCCATACAAGGAAAGAAGAGAAATAAGGAACAGCGAATAAATACAGAACCTATCAATTATACTCTGAGAGATAACGTAAAAGGAAGGAGCTCAAATAGTAGATAGTGAGAACGTCACACGCATTTCAAAAGTTTTTGAAAAATAAATTAAAAATTGGTTTTGAGATTCTCGAACATTTAATTACTGGGATGAACGTTTTGCTGAGTCTTGAAACCGTCAGATTGGGATCGTTCCCTGACCCTACAGGAAAACGGCTTTATCTGAGACCGGGAATCTGTTTGAGAAACAATCTACTCCGGACCGTGTCTTGTTCCAGTAGGGGGACCGTCTTGTTCGTAGCCAGAACCCGTTTGAAAAGTGGTGACCATACCACTGTATAAGTTTTGGTAGCTGAAATTCGTAGGAAGTGAACCAGAACCGTGAGTGGGAACCGATTTAGGAATCCCAATTCTGGAATTGGCGGAAAAATGACTGGATTCCGCAGGTTCCCGTCATACGTCTTCGACCTGGGTATATATAGATTATTGTTTTTCAATTGTGACTTCTCAACTAAGAAAGAATACAGGTGTATAGTAATGATAAACATAGCACTATAAAATGTACCAGGTGTCTCAGAGGATGAATAGTCGGTTTTCTCTCTCAAATTGTAATCAAGATATTTTTAAAGAAAAATAAATGGGAGATAGTTTGACGAAGTACTACCGTGAAGAACGTTCCTCAAAAAATGGAATGATATAGATCTCAAAACGGAAAAAATTCGGTAAGTATCTTATTCGAAATCATAATTTTTACTTTCAGAAGTATTTGTCCATGATCAATGCTGAGATCTTCTATGACGAATCTCATCAAATGAAATTCATTGTCATGCACGAAAAGGATGATTAGTTTTTTGACTGTGAACTGATGCTGAATCGAGACCAAGGGGGAAAATACGAGACTCTAGTACGCCAGCGTACTCTCACGCTCTACGATAGCTATGCTTCAACAAGCTTTACCTTTTTTAAGCCAACTATCCACCTGTGCTACGGAATATTAGTGGCAGTCTAGCCAGCGCAATTATATCTCACAATCAACCCAAGGTACTCCATTGTACTCCAGAAATGGAAGTCAATGAAATACAACGAAGAATTTTGGCTTTGTTGTGAGACAGACTCGCGCTGGATCGACTCCCACTAATATACCATAAAATAGGTAGATAATAGGCTTCACATAGGTACAACTTGTTCAAGCATAGCTATCGTACAGGGTGGGAGTTCAGTGAGTACACTGAAGTACTGGAGTCTCGCCTTTTCCCCCTTGATTGGGGCGTATGTCTCTGATTTGTTACCTTATCTTCCGTTACTATTTCATTTTGAGGAACGTTGCTGATTTCAGACTTTAAAATCGTTTTTTTAGCTATAATTTTATGTTAAACCAATCCATGTAAGTAAAACCGTGATGCTATCTTGTCCGAAACTCTCACGTGGAGCGTATTCTTAAATATTAAGTCGAATAACAAATGAATATGAACTGTCGATTGATAATTTTTATCTAGAACTCAAAGTTTGATAGATGACGAGGGGAACAATGCATGGTTTTCGAAAAACTTCTAATATTCTCCGCTTGGAAGACGAAAAATGTACGGGACAATATGCTATTGAAAACCCGTTTGCTGAATGCTTCAGTTACACTCATAGCTTGCATATCAAAGAATTTCATACTAATCAGTCATTATTTTTATTTATCATTTCTCTCCTAACGGTGGGCTTGAACATCGAAACGAAAAGAATTCAACTATGCGCTGATATTGCCCATCTTCACATCTGCACTAGGCAAAATATTACAACGCGTAAAAGCGTCGGTTTACGTCATTATCAATTAAAACTCTATAACGACTACAATTATTCCATTTAACAAGAGATACTCTGTGTCATTCTAATTGGTGACACTGTACCACCTTTCAGTGCAAATCTTAACATTAATGCTTACCTTTATTTGAATTTGTATTATGAAGAATATAGTGTTTGAGCGTATTCGTCTTTGAAAGTCTCTCGGTATTATATAGTATGTCTATTGCGCATGTTATTTCCATAATCCTTCAATAGACCAGAAAAACAACAAAAATAATCGAATACTCAACAGAATTGTCAACGTACTTAAATAAAATACGCATTCAAATCACATTTCATTCATCATTACTATTTACCTGAATGCTTTCGCTTTTTGTTGATTTATAGGCACTACTTTTACAAAATTCTCTAATCGGCTCATGCTCTATATAATATTGCTAAGGGCATACTAAAATTAATGACACCGGCACTATAATAGCTCATATAAAGGTAAAGGAAATTTTCTTTCTATACAGCCTGATAGAGAAAAGAATGCTCTATTTTTCTATGCTGTTTGATCCTACATTAACTAATATGAAAAGAATAAGGCCTCAATAAGAACTGTTTTTGTGTACAACTTCACTAATATGTGAGGCAGATTAATTGACAACGCTTTGCGTTTCAGTTTTCAAATACTTAAATAGGTTGTATTGAAAAAAATAAATATACCTCAATATGCAGCTTGAAAAACTCTACGGTTAATATACGACTGCTTATTTTATAATTGCACTTTTTGTTTTCGAAAATTGACAGAATTTTGAGCAATTCATTTTCGATGGTATTAAAACAGTATTTTTTTTGATATACAATGGATTCACTTTTTCTAATTTTATCTTTTCATAACCTGATATCTTTTATTTAAAGAAAACAAAAGACATTAGAAGATGCAGTTTGAAAGGCTTTATAATATAATAAGTAAAGTTAACTTTAATTATGTACGCCTTGTTTCCAAAAATAGAAAAATTATGTGCGACCAATTTTCACAGTTCCAAAAACAATGTTTCTCTAGATGAAGAGAAGTTCCTATTTTCTTTTTTCATATATAAAATAAACTGTTCTTAGTAAATTGTAGAGTTTTTCAAGCTGCATATTGAGGTGTATTTAATTTTTTCAATACAACCTATTAAGTATTTGAAAACTGAAACGCAAAGCGTTGTCAATTAATCTGCCTCACATATTAGTGAAGTTGTACACAAAAACAGTTCTTATTGAGGCCTTATTCTTGTCATATTAGTTGATGTAGGATCAAACAGCATAGAAAAATAGAGCACTCTTTTCTCTATCAGGCTGGATAGAAAGAAAATTTCCTTTACCTTTATATGAGCTATTATAGTGTCGGTGTCATTAATTTTAGTATGCCCTAAGTATTTTTAGACATAATCTACTAGTTGAATATCTTCATAAGAATTATTTTGATTCAAAAAAGTATTCAAAGTAGTTTCTAAAGTGTTTGCGAACACCAGTTAAGATGGATCTTCACTTAACGTTAACGATCTAAGCAAATAAAGACAACTTAAAGTAACTCTACTAGAACCTCGTTATTATTTTAAACAGATGATCAAAAATACTTATAATCTGTATTATTTTTTCACAGAGATACTCCTGAATAGTTTTGTTACTAGGTAAACATTTTAACCGAAAATAAAGCAGAAAAATATTATCTCAAATTCGGAGATCTTTGAAGCATGGTCTAATATATATTAGATGAATTGATAATTCCCTTCAATCGACGACTCAAGTTCCAACTGCTATCCATTCAGTCTCATGGAATTATGTAATCGAATATGCCGATCAATAATTACGGTCTGGGAATGTTTTCCACTTACAAAATGTTATCCTGGATAACGTTGTTCATCAATTTATAATTTAACGTACTTGTTGTAATTAGAAAAAGAGAATTCGTCACCGGATCTGTTTGTTAGCAATGTGGTCGAATTTATCTAGAAAAGCTATGTCAGTTTATTGTAATTTTGCTTACAGTATGCTATCCCATTAGATTTGAAATGGTGCGCAAACGAACTTAAATGTCTTAAAAGCGGCGAAAAGCGACTATCGTTATGATGGCCTCTTATGGAGTACCATAAAACGAGAGAATCGATGATAAATGATACAGTTTGAGATGGTCGCCTCCTCCATCCCTAAAAAGAACGCCGCTTTTGTAGCCGTTTCACATGATTTTAGCTTTGAATAATAAGTCTCTTCAATTTTTTAACAAAGCATCACGGGTTGATTTAATTCCGATAGGGTTTTATATCTACTAGCTCTAATATCAGAGATTATTTTGATCCGTAAAAATCCACATATGATCCAAGAATTGCAAAAAAAGGGAATCAAATGAACAACTACTATAATATACAGACATTGTGGCGCCTCTTAAATCGGATCTAACCATACGGTGTAATATTAGAATCAATTTTAAAGAATCTTTAACTATAATCGAAAGATTTTTTTCCAATTACAATAGTATTACTTTTTTATGGAGAAAACTATTTTTATTGGACGAAAACGAACGATTCATTATATTAGAGCATCTACATTGCATTTTCATTTCAGCTAAATTGTTAAATGAGAATGTTTACAGTTTCTAACGAAATATTTTTATTTACAAGAAATATAAGTATATAGCTAAGGATAAGTAGTTCTTCTCTTGCAAAAATAACTTCTCTTCTAATTAATATAAAATAATATTATTTATGATCTTTGAATACGAAATACTTTCTATTAAAGGAAAAAGTATCGTTTCTTTTCTTATAGGTATTTATATATTTTACTATAATTTTTTCTAATCATTTCGATAAAAGTATTTCTTTGATTCAAGACCAACGATGGAAAGTAACTTGGGAAAGATGTAAGATTTCTTCAACACAAAAATAATTTGGGAGGTATGTCGTGAACAGCTAGAGAATGACGGAAGGTCCTCTTGTTAAGTGAGCTTTTTCTTTTAAAACAAAGATTTTGTCATGTTAAAACATATTAGCCATTGACAAAAGCTATAAAATGACCGAAAATATTTTCACCGTAAATGATGAAAAAAAGTAATATTTCGGGTGATGAACGAGGAGAATGTATTATTTATCACATTTTCCCGCAAACGATTTTAAACGGCGTCGCTTAATTTCCGGGGAAAAACGTCCCGTAATCGGAGCTGACGGGAAAAGGCCAAAAAAGTGACCGTCGTTTTCGTCGTTTAAGGTGTGGGTGTGATGGTATTTTTCTCCGATGTGTACCCACACCCACACCTTGATCGAAAACTAAGGGATCATTAGTTTTCATCAAAACATTCCTTGTAGAACACTCAAAAAAGTCAATATTTTGTCGTCGACCATTCATTTAGTCATGTAATAAATAGATAAGATCAAAATAAAATCTTAATGTATGCGTGCCTAAAATTGTCAACGCTCCTAATCAAAGAAAAAAGAATCATTTATTAAGAGAATCAAACGGTTTTTTCTGCAAGTACTCATTAGAGTCTGATAATATTTTGTTTTTCCAGCTCCTGATGGTCCCAATATCATGATACCATGTCGAACACATTGTGTTTCATAAAATGGAATAATTTTTAAATTCCATTCATTATGATTAATCAAACCATCTTCATCAACTTTTTTCTGTATAGCTTTTTGTAAATCATCATATTTTTCTGTATCTAATTTAATATCAGGAAAAAGATCTTCTAATAAAGATAGAAATAATGTTTCATCTTCATCAATCTAAAATCGCCGATTTAATTATTCATATTTCCATAAAACCTTAGACTTACTAAGTTCGATAGATTCATGTCACGTAATACACGCATGACAATTGTATCTTCGGGATCTTTCGATCGAGTACGTTTTACTGTTCCGAGTGTTCGAAGAACGGCAGTTATATTTCGTAAACCATAATCATAATGTACCTTGATTACAAACAAGAATTTTTAAAACGAATTACATTCGAATATTTTTGTTGACTCACTTGTTTACTTAGTTGATCTTCACAACATTTGTACAGTGTAAAACATTTTTGAGCAAGATTTGCATTATCCAAAAATCCACCACTAGCTAATTTAACTCGCATGATAATTTGTCGATCGGGTACCATCATAGCTTTAAAAATGAACATAATTCATATCTTGCTAAAATAAAAAAAGACAATAATAAAAAAGCTTCTCTCTTTACCAACACTACGAAAATTTATTTTTAAATTTTCTGGTAGTTCTTGTCGACCAGCATAACCAGGATTCATCGTAATTATTATAGCGAATGTATCATTGAATGTTATTTTATCTCCATCAGTAAAAAGAAATTCTTTACGACGTTCACATTTCGCTTGTAATAAACATTGAATTTGTTGAGCAGCAACCGACAGTACAGGAAGATTTATTCGATTGAATCTAATTTAGTTTATAGTTAGGCGAAAATAAAATAAGATAAATTCTATTGGAAGAAAAACTTACTCGTCAAAACATCCCCAACAACCACTAATTGCTAAACCTTTAAATGTTTTACCAAGACCACGATAATCGAATTGATCAGAACAGTTTTGTACGATACAATATTTTCCTAATGTTCGAGCCATATCTTTTGTTGGCTCTGTTTTGCCTGTTCCAGCTGAAAAAAAGAGAATCGATACTTGAAAATAATCGACTTTTCTTCTGAATTTCTCCTGGTTGAAGAAGATTTGAATTTGTTATGAATTATGCAGTCATTTCCGATTATGTTTTACAAAGATTTTCAAAACCGAAAATGCACGAAAATTTGTTTTAATCTGTTGTATTCACATGATATCTCAGAACATCTTGGAAAATTTCAAACTATTATTTTAAAACTATCAGAAAAATTTTCTAGAGATTCGGTAGATATTCGAGAGCCATTTGATCGTCACGTGCTGAGTGTTCTGTGAAAACCTCAACCAATCCATCTCATATACAGTCTGCTAAGTTGAGCCTGACGCATACACCGAGGGGCTATATTCGTATTACACCTTTCACCCTCTCGCTCCATACCTCCCTGCTTTGAGAGCCAAGTTTGGCCTCTGGGTCCAACATTTTTGAATTAACGTCTTGGCAAGGTCCGGATCTTACTCAATGGATTCTAGTTACGTGGTTGAGTGCAGTCTGAAAAATCATCAAAAAACAATTTCACAGTTAGAAGTGACTGCACGAGAATCAAGGCCAACTCTGCTCAATGGAAGATCCGATAATATTGATCGCGTCCTCAGAGAATAGTTTGAATAAAATCGATGTGACTGATGCAGAGAAAGCAAGATTTTACTTTAAATACAAACAGCTTTGACAAGAAATCATGAAAATAGACTTTCTCTTGATGAGTCAAGTCGATTTCGCTAAAACTTTTCTTTAATACACCATTTGTATATGGGACTATTGAAAAGTATAATCAAACCTTCGAGATCTTGAGCTAAACAAGGTTCATTTTAGTTCACAAGAAATTATTCATTTCAACTATTTTCTGACATTCTCAGCGATTATCTCAATCTTCAGTGGGTATGAAAAAAGAGCTGCGTCAACCGAAAATTTTCGTATCTCATTAGAGTAAAGTGATTAACAGGAAAAAAAGAAATTAACAATGGTCGACAGAGTGCCCACGCAGCTTCCGATGAATCTTTTCATGAACAACCGTTCACAAAATCCTTATATTCTGCTTGGAAGTTATCTGATAAGATTACGAATTTTATATGGCGTATAAAACTGGATGAGTCATGTAATGCAGTAACTTCCGTGTCAACCTGTCATATAGATTGAGCAACCTTCTTCGTCAATAGAACACAGTTCTCGTTCAGTAACTCTTACGATACATGCTTTCGCAAAAAATAAAAATAGTGATAGATAGGAATCAGTGGTCGAATCGTAATAATGGCTGGAATCCTTTGACGCCAACCATCCATCCACCTTTACGGAAAATTTTAGACTATAATTAGGATTAATCATCGATTCTTATTTCTCCATCATTCATATAAATAAGAAATAGTCATAGGCAAGTATATATTTATAGGTTCATGAAAACTTTATTTCGTACCTGGCCCAGCAGGACTTGCTCCATATGACATGACTTAAAAAAAAAGATGATCTAATATGAAATTTTCATTTGATATGCACAATACCTAATGCCTGTGCGATGGATATATAACATCTAGAAACATAATATTATTTAGTTTAGTTTCATTGAGTTTCGTTGTTACCGATCGGTAAGTGGCGTAATAACGAGTCTTTCAGGACATTCTAATGCTTCATTGTCATATAAGAAATTGACATCGGTGATTTTTACTACAAGAAAATCTTCATCTTCTCGAAAATAGAAGCGGCATTGTTTAGCCCAATCAAAATCAAGATCTGAGCGTATTCCTGTTGTATAAAGTTCTTGAAAAATATCACGTTGATGAAGATGAATTGTAATTAATGTTTCATATTTTAATCGTTGATATTTCGTCAAATCAACTAATAGAAATGAATAGATTGTATTTCAATAGCAAAATAGAAAAAAATTTCATGCAAGTTGTTTTATCAACAAATTGATTGAGCTTATCTAAGAAATAGTTATTAGTTTCATTGATTGAATTTTTATTTATTGTTGCTTCTTTTAATGTTTTTTCATTGCGTTTTGTCCAAACAATTTGAACAATTAAAAGACCTAATTGAGCTATTTCTTCTTCAATAAATTTATACAAATCAAAATCATCGTAGGACATTTTTTCTATACTATGTCGGAAACAATGATGTATTGTTTTTTTATGTGTACGTATAAAATCATTCAACCATTCTTCAACCTGACCTTTGGCTATGGCATCTTTATAAAATGGAATTTTCTCGTCTAGATTGTTGAAGAACATATTTAGCATTGAGTAGTATACATTGTTTGAAACCATCATACCATCTCTTGTTGTCATAGATAAAATGTGATCAGTCTTCTTGGCATGAAATTCAACCAATTTAACCTAGAGCAATAGAAACTAATTTACTAAGATAGTAGTAGTGCATAGTTAACAGCGAGACATTGATGATGTGCAATTATTACGAGAATCAATAATTTTCAATGAAGATTTCCGATGAAATTGTACAGTTCCACGATATGAAGTTTCCAAAAGAACACCACTGATTGTCAAAATTGAAATGAGAAAAGTCCCTTACTTTCGGAATTTTCATCACTTTGAGAAATTTCAAATCTAGGAACGTTTTCTAGTAACTAATCCTATTAATTAGATTGCTCATATGAGTAAAGTTTCAAATAGGAAATATGACCTCAGTGACGGTATAAGATCACCTAAATAAAAATGCTTTTGACTCCATCTTCTGTCTATAAGCAGACTTCAGCGAGACTACGAAAATTCTAACAAGTTTCGTATCTATAACCTTTTCGTTGAATTTCGTGAGTGTTTATCAGAAAGTCGAATTCATCGAAAAATTCTGGCATGATTACATCTGATGATTGGTTGAATACTCTGAAAATTTCAATCATAACGAATCCTTGTTTTTCTTGACACATTCTATTTTCAAAACTAGACGCTTGTCGAATACTCAAGATCTCAAGAAACAAGCATTCGTTTAAAATGAAAGTTTCAGAGTATTTCAACAATCATCAGACCTAATCATGGAAGAAAATTTTGATTATTTTGAGTATGTACCCACGAAACAAGCCGGAAATTCAGTAAATACGTTATCACTCGGCTTTTATAGGACATGGACACAGATCCTATTCGAGTTTATTAGTCTCACGAAACCTGTTGGATGGAGTTAAAAGCAGTTAAAAAGTCGTGTGTTGGAGAGCAATCATGCATCTAATCTAAGAAATGACTCGTCTCTTGATAGTAAGACTTACAACTTCAGTAAAAGAACTAAGATAGGGTCGAATTTTAGTTGGATCTCAAGCTTGTCCAAGAATTTCAAGCATAACTGAGTCGGATAAGAAATAAAATCTTGCAAATACACCACGTTTTGCTTCTAAATAGCCAGCAAAACTCTTTTGACACAGGTCTAATTGTTCGAGCATATTATTTAACAATGGAAATAATGTTTTATCAGATGTACAACATGATACTACATTCGAAAATTCCTATTGAATACAAAGTCGAAGGAATTATTCAATTAATATCGTACGATAATTCGAATGCTTACTTTCGCTTTTGGCATCAATTTAATCCAAGTTTTATCTACATTAGCAAAATGACGTGCTTCTTGTGGCATTTGGTTACCAATATCACCGCCGACAAATACCGCTTCTAAATAGAAAGAGAATAATGATACTTTTTCTAATTGATAACCTTGTTTATTATCATACGATTTCATTTACTGATCCACTATGATTAATCAACACTGGCTAAAACCCCAGATCTAACTAACTCACAGTGTGAATTCGAATTCTGTTCATCGATGAAAATCTTCCAAGTTCGTTTTACCAAAATTATTCGAATATTATTTCGGTTTTAAGTAAGAAATGTCCTATACTAAGCAATGTCTCTAAACAGTTGACGAAAAAAAGAACTTCTGAAATATTCCACGTGTTGACCTACATAGATCCATAAATTTTGTACTTGCATCCATTTTGTTAATATTTCAGCATTGATGGCTAAATCAGCAATTGATTTTTGTATTTGACTTTTAAATAATATATTATAGCGATTTGATGCTAATGCGGCGAGAATTAAATTCGAATCATCAATAGCTGAAAGTATTTCTGATGTTTCTTGTCCACATAATAAGAGTTCACCACGATTTTTAAATGATGTAAATTAAAATTCTCTTGGACGCTTTTCATATTCGATCGATAATAATTTCGATTCGATATCACGTTCTTTTTATGCTGTTAATGGAACATTCATAACATGTTTTAACGAGAATACAGATGAATCATCGTGTGCGATTCGAATTTTGGCTAATTTTTCTACTCGTTCCCAATGGCGAACCTACCGAAAACGAAAGAATTCAATACTAATAAGTGTCTCATTTGATGTACCTGCATAGCTGGATTAATTAATAATTCAAGTAGAAGTAGACATTCGTTAAATGTATCTAATTGATTCTTTAGTTCACTGTAAGCAGGCTAGGTTTTTAACCCATTTGGTAATTTTCTCATTTTATCTAAATGAAAGCTGTTAGTGCAATGTTCATGAGATAAAACAGGAAATATGAATGTTACTTTCTTCGACAAGTCATGTGACTCATACATTCATCACTTCTAATTTTTAAGGATACCAGGGTATTTTTTCGTGTGCTTGTCTTTTGAGGGTGTGAGTGTGGGTGTGGGGGATAGGCGGTGTGCAGGACGCATAGCTTTTGGCTCGCAGTCATATCCACAACGACAAAATTTCACGAAAAAGAATTTCATTAATGATTTTTCAGTTCATAGTATCCATTCGAAATCTGGTTACATAGCCGCCGAGGTGAAAGCGGTCGAGCCGACTATGGCTGGAAAACTCGAGAAATACCCGAAACATAGAAGTAGGAATACGAGATCCAGATTACAGAAACTATTTTCTCTTGTCCCCGGATAGAGCCCGCAAGAACCTTGGCATAATTGACAGTTTGACACGAGCATCGCTTCATAGCTTCGAAATCCTGGCATTTTCTGGCAGGAACCTGGGATCATCAAATGATTGTTGTTACAGTCATATGTTTATTCCTGACTCATCATCATCTATGTTTATTCATTCCTTGACGCTTATCCCTTCTATATATATGTTCTCCCTTCTGTTACTTAAAAACGTTCTCGTAATCGAGATTCGAATAAACGAACACCGAGAAAGTACAAGGGATCTTCTAATAATTGTGCTTAGCAAAGAGTGGATGAAAAAAACATTTGTTGACGTAGAAAAGGCTTTTAAACAATTTTATTGAGGCGTGAATGGCGAGTATAATAACGAAGGACTTTTTGATTAAAGCGACCACTGGAATAAGTGTTTTCTGTTCTCTGTATGAGGCGTTTTTGGCCTTTAGGTAGGAAGTAGGGTGGGCCTCTCTTTTGTTCTTTTTTCTATCTCATCAATAGAATGCATCAATCAATATTTTCTAGATTTTTAAGTAGCTTTTTCTCTCACTTCGTAGACAATCAAAATAAAATATCAAAAGACGATTATGTGTATGAAAGTGGGCTTCACTGGTTTTTCTTCGAAAGAAAATATAATAATTGAGTTTTGAAATAATAGCGTTTTGTATGTTTTCTTGTGCCCAACAACGTCTATATAATGAATGTCTAACCAAGTTGAAAAGTAGAATGTTTTTATCTAGCAGATTTAGAATACTGGTAGCCATGAGGACATGTTCGACGTTGATCTTCACACTTGTTCTGTATGCCCTGGCTTTCATGTAGGTATCAAACATCTTCTGTCACAAACTACATGCTTTCTTTTTCTTCTGTGCAATAGAAACTCTTCACAACAACAATCATGTAGGTAGCTGAGAATTACCTCCACTTTTCTCTATTTTTGTGTACTCAAAAAGTGAGTACACTACTAAAATCGGTCAGTGTGTCCGGCCGGCCGTCCGTTTATCCGATAACTCTTCACAATTACATTCGATTGAGTTGAAATTTTGTGCACAGAATAGTCTAATCAATATCTAGGTCAAGTTCGAAGATGAGAAGGATCCGTCGGGAAATGGCTGAGTTATTGAAAAACTTGTCATTTTTCACCAAGCAATCCCTGAGGTGGGGTA